>ML334160.1:407-18436 GCA_005239505.1 Nicotiana paniculata
AAAAAAAAAAAAAAAAAAAAAGGATACAATTTTGTACGCAAATATAAAGGAAATGTCATTGGCTGATCAAAGGAGTTGATCAAAGACTTATTATTATGGTGGTGATTGTAGATTGGAGCAAGGTACTATACAGCTCAAGTTGCAACTCCTTTACAATCTACTGGTCAAAGGTAAACTGCATTTGATACTTCAGTATTTATTTTAATTAATTAGATATTTTTGAAAATTATGAGACTTCATTCATCATTTTCACTGAACTATTTTGAGTTTGTTGAAATGATGGCAGTGATGATGAGTCCATGGACATTGATTGGGAGAATCTTGGGTTCCATTTAATGCCGACTGATTATATGTACGTAACAAAAAGCAATGAAAATGGTCATTTCGAACAAGGCCAGCTTAATCCCTATGGTAACATCCCCTTAAGCCCCTCTGCTGCTGTCTTAAACTATGGACAGGTAATTTTTCAATTGAGCTTATCAATTATATATCAACACAATTTTTCAACGTGTATAAACTAAATCCTATATATTACTCCAAATTACATTCATTCATTCAAACTGCGCAGGGTCTGTTTGAAGGTACAAAAGCCTATAGAAGAGATGATGGACGATTGTTTCTCTTTCGTCCACATCAAAATGCGATCAGAATGCAGATTGGTGCTGAAAGAATGTGCTTGTCTTGCCCTTCCATTCAACAATTTGTGGATGCTGTGAAGCAAACAGCTCTGGCGAACAAGCGTTTTGTAATCATTCGATTTGTCTTCAAATTATTTCCGTCATATTAAATTTGGAATTTACTGTCTAAACAAGTTGTTTATTTGTCTGTTGAACAAGAGCAGATTCCTCCTCCAGGTAAAGGGTCACTTTATATAAGGCCTCTGCTTATAGGAAGTGGACCAATTCTTGGTTTGGCTCCAGCACCAGAGTACACCTTCCTTGTCTATGCTTCTCCTGTCGGAAACTATTTCAAGGTCAGACATTAATTAGGCAGTAATTTCATTTGAAAGTGATAGGGTTTTAAGCGAATATATATATATGTGTGGAATATCATTCACACACTATTTTGGATGCCGACTTAGTATAAATATGTACGTTAAAAAAGTTAATTTGCTATTAAATATGATTCGAATTGAAGACAGTACATAGGTGCAGCCAGAGGCCACATCCACTGTCTCAATTTCCTATATATACATGTTTTGAAATTTTCATGCAGGAAGGGACAGCGCCATTGAACTTGTACGTTGAGGAAGACCTTCATCGCGCCTCGCGTGGTGGAGTTGGAGGTGTCAAAAGCATTACTAATTATGCCCCGGTAAATAGTTTCTCCGTCATATATATATACTTCTATGCAGTGCCGGATCTATGTATTAATTTTAGGTGCTTAATTTAGCATTCATTGACCTCCACATATATCAGTAGTGAAGTCAGGAATCTACTCAAGGGTGTTTAAACTTGAAAGAGA
The DNA here is from genome assembly GCA_005239505.1 of Nicotiana paniculata. Taxonomy (NCBI): domain Eukaryota; kingdom Viridiplantae; phylum Streptophyta; class Magnoliopsida; order Solanales; family Solanaceae; genus Nicotiana; species Nicotiana paniculata. Next base: position 1,872 of record ML334160.1, read on the forward strand.
TGAAAAAGATTCTCCGAGAAAGAGTGTTCGATATATATTATATACCCTATAAATCTAATATTTTATCTATATACGCAGTATAATTTTCCAACAAAGGGTGGTCAGTTGATCACCCTTTATAACATGTAGCTTCGCCCATGACATAGATGCTCGCAAGCACCCAGGAACTAAAAATACTAATGGGAGGGGCGGATTAGCACTCCGGTGTCGGGTTCAATTGAACCCATAACTTTTGACGCGTAGTGTAAATTAATGTGTAAAAATTCACTAAAATTACAATATATAGTAGATTGAACCTATAGTTTCAAAAATATAACGTGGTTAATGCTAAGAACCTACGTTGAACCCATAGAACTTAAATCTTCGATCCGCCTCTGATTGTATTGTCGAGGAAGTAAAGGCGTGTCTGAAGCTAGAGGTGCGGGTTAGATTCCTACTTGATTTGTAACTAGAAGTTTTTTTTAATAATGATAATATTAACCATAGTTTTCTTATTAATTTTTTTTCCTGCTGCGTTTGAATAGTTGTAAATTTATACTATGTGGATGGTAGCTGTAGAAAATCACGAGATTGAGGAGAGATTGTATTGAAGAACCGTGTATTTTCACTGTGTGTTACAAAGTCACAAGTGACTGAATTTATACAAGTCACAATAAAAACTAGGCTAAGTATACTAAATAATAACTACTACAAATGCCTTAGAGTTCTAGTACATGTATGACTATTACATTGAGTTAATTACAAACTCTATAATATAATCTAACTATCCTTATTTCGTTTAGGCTTATCCTTATCATAATCAACTTTTTCAACAGTAGCAACTCTATGTTAAAGGAAGTGAGCACCCACGACGTTAAAATCATGGATCCCCCACTAATTTTATGTGATCTCGATACCATTATATATACGTGGAGAGTCAAATAACTTTTTCTTTAATTACAATTTTATCAAACTTGTTTGAGATATTTTGAAATAATGGTTAGACTTATAATAATACTTTTCACATAGTTTTTAAATATGTATCATTTCAGAAAATTTAAAGAAGTTTATGCCTGAATTCATACTGAAGGTTAGGTACTTCAACTCTCATATTACGACGCCTTCACGTAAACTGGCACGGGAGTATAATTTGAGATACTGTAATAATGCAATAATAATTTAAGAATACATTTTCTTTACGTTCTTAAACATTTTCAAATTTGGGCCATATATGCAGGTTTTGAGAGCTATAAAGAGTGCAAAAGAGAAAGGATTCTCAGATGTATTGTACCTTGACTCTCTAAATAATAGATACATTGAAGAGGTTTCTTCATGTAACATTTTCCTAGTGAAGGTATTCCTAATTACATCCATCAGTTAATATTCTGATCTTTTATAAACTAAAATTGATATTGAATTTAATTAAACAATCATATTCATAGGGAAAAGTCATTTCAACTCCAGCAGCAAGTGGAACTATTCTTGAAGGAGTGACAAGAAAAAGCATCACGGACATTGCACGTGATCTTGGTTACCAGGTTTTGTTTTAAATCTTGAAACTTGATATATATTCAAAAAAGATTTTCTAAGGAAATCAATTATTAGTCCTAGCCAACTTGGTCCAGGTGGAAGAACGCTTGATTGATGTAGATGAGTTGACTAATGCTGATGAAGTCTTCTGTACGGGAACTGCAGTTGGTGTTGCTTCCGTTGGTAGCATTACTTACAAAGGCCAAAGGTACGAAACTTCATTTATAAAAGAGTTTAATTTTTATATACCGACTTTAACATTAAATGTATACTCATAACAAGGGATATATAGTTGAGTTGGATTGAATTTTTCAATTGTCAAATCAAATTAATTGTGACGGCTTATTATATTTAAAGACCAAACCAATAAAAGTCAAATTTTTTAATTTCAATTTTTCGGGTTTTCAATTTTTTTTCGTTTTTTTTTTCATAAAGTCTTCATAAAACAAATATAGAATTTGTGTTCCAAATATTTCTTTAATCCAAGTAAAACACAATTATATAAGGTCTTTTTCAAGAAAATAATTTAAAATATGAGATGAGCCATGACATTGTACTAGAATATTCAATAATAAAGATAATAAAATCGAATAAAAATACTATTAACAAGCCATTATAAAAATGGATATAATCTAAAATTACTAAGTTGCTAAAATAAGTACTAATAAATACTATTATTTACACGACTAAACACTAAAAAAGATATGCGTTTTATTTAAACCATGAAAAAAATTAAAAAATAAATATCCAACACTATAGTCATTTTTAGTACAATTGGATTGAACGACTTTTGTTAGCCGTAGTATTGATTTAATTTTGGCTTGGACTTTATTTGAGTTACTAATACTTATGGAGTATAAAACTTATTGGGGCATTCAAAAATTATAAGTCCAAACTTAAAATAATACATTAAAAGATAAAACTATAAAAAAAGTTTAAGAAATATTTATGGATTACACTACAATAAATACTTTTATGCATTAAATATATTTAAAACTTCTATTCATGTAATATCGGGTTGGGTTGGTTTCCGTTTGACTTTGTTTAGTTAAAACCAAATCAAATCAAACAAATTATGGTCGGGGTTATTTTTCCCATTACCAAACCAAATCAAATCGAACCATAGTCGAGTTTTTTCTCAGTTTGACTCGAATTATCGGTTTGATGCAGTTTGTTGGTGTTTACCCTAAAAATGGGTAACAATTGAATTTATACGTGGTTTTAAGGACACGTGATTTTACTTGGCACAAACTGAGAAAATATGTAAGTTGATATTGAAATTGACTGTAAAGAGAAATAAATGCAAACCAAATGAAACGTATAGCTTTGGCTCTCAAGCTAGGTCACCCTCGAACCAAGTAAAATTCTACTGAAGTATGAACAAAGTAACATAATATTGAAAGCATAAGAGAAGGTAGTATATTGCTTTGTATTGCATAAATGTAATGATATTTTACAAATGATCAGACCCTCTTTATATTGTAGGGGAGTCCTACTTTTGTTACAACTCTAAATACAGTAAGAAATCTTATGATTGGCTAATTAATCGGCCTCATGTTAATACGTGCTGAGATTTTCGTCGTGATCCTTGCTCGATTACGGATATTTTGTCTTACCATTACTTAACTAGGTAAACTTGCATCGGTCTTGCTAGACCTCTATTTTTCTTGGTCTCGATCTTGGCTGATCTTGAACTTGATCGGTTTCCGGATTACGAACTCAGCAATCTAACTTCGCACTATGGCTCGATATAACACGAGGTCGAACCTTGACCTATCACGTTCCAGTCTCGATTAGTCATACGAAGGGCAAGCCCGTTTTAACCGTATACAGATAGTCCCCTCGATTATCGTAAAGGAGGTGATAAGAAACAATATGAATTTTCGAGCTCCGTCTCATTGGGTGATGACGTAAGCGACGAGCCCGATCATGACGTAAGCGACGAAACGTCCGTCAGTTCAGTTACCAAGGCATTAAATGCCTCTCAGTTACTGCTCGGCCATTACCGGTTCTGAACCGCCGCCTGCAACCTATAAGAACCCTAGCCCTTCTTCATTCAAATCTTTACACTCAAAGCTCTTCCTACTCTTGCCTTTCTCTCAAAAAATCCCTTTGCTTCATAATTTTCATACCCAAATTTCTTGAACTCTAATCAATCGCATATCATCCTAACTCTTTTCTCTCTTGTTCATTAATGGCTAAAACGTCCAAAATCGTCCGGCAAAAGGAGGCTGTTTCTTTATCACAGCCTGCCAGTGATGAGGCTGCGGCGGAGCCCCACCCTGAGGAATTCGTTCCGACAGGGTGCCCAACTGTTACTGACTTCAAAATCGAGAAGACCTCCTTGGTGTCGGGCCGATGTGAACCGGTCTCGAGGTATATATACACCATTACTAAAGTCATCCTCAAAAAAGTCAAAGAGGAGTGTAACTGGGCTAACAAGAATGTAGTAGTTCCTTCTCCTGAAGAATAGATCACTACTCATGTGGAGGGGTATCTAAGTGTTTACACTTATCCCTTCACGTTGGAACCCTCGGACCCTATCATCATCGCCTTTTGCAAGAGGTATGATGTCACCCTCGACCAAATCCATCCTTCTTTCTGGAGAATAGTGATTCTCCTTCGGCTCTTCACAAGCAAAATCGAGGGATGTCCCTTCACCCTCGATCACCTTATGTGCTTTTATAGTCTCCGGCTCTATCGAGGAGGACTGATCAAGCTTGCCTGCCGGGCCAGTAGGGCCCTATTCTCTAGCATAGACGAATCTCGTGATCGAGGCTGGATGGGCCGATTTGTCCGAATAAGGACTTCGACCTGATCCCTGCTGAAGACGTGTCGTTCCCTGAGAAATGGAACATGAAACGTAAGTACACTTTACTTTGAATGTTTAATTTGTTGTTTCACTTCCTTTCTTCTTTCCTTATATTTGTTTTGGCGTTGCCGCTATGTCCCAGATGCCGGACCCAATTTTGGAATTAAAGAAATGGGTCGAGGGCCTGGTGTCATAGAGACCCTACTCCGAACGTGCCTGGATGGAGTTGTCAAAGGGTCGATGGGAGGCCCGTAACGATGGTAAGTTTCTGCCTCGAAATGGTTATCGTTCTGGCCTCTTCTCGAACTCACCTTTTTTCTTTTGTAGGTCTCGGAAAAATGTTGCAATGAGATCCCCTTCCGGTGATGAAGAAGTCCTTCCCCAACCACCAGCTCCAAAGCAGTCCAAGGAGAAAAAAAGAAAAAAGGCTACTAGTCCCCCGGGCTAGGAAAATAAAAAATTGGCGGGGAGGCCCCGCAAGCCCAAGGCGGACACCGGTTTTATATCCTCGGACTCGATCTGCCGATTAAGGGATGAGTTCGAAGAAGATGAAGAAGAAGATAACTCCAAGTTAGTGGCCCCTGTGCGGGCTACTTCTTCAATACAAAGGTCCTCCGAACCGGAAGAGGTTGATGGGGGAGCTACGACCGAAGTCTCTGAATCAGAAAGAGTAGAGGCAACCACGTCCCCAGCTAATACGGTTGAGAGAGAGACCGGGGGAGAGGCTTCCCGAGCAGCAAAAGAGGTCCCAAGGACAATCTTGGAGTGATCGATATTTTGGGATCCCCTCAGGTTTCGGATGCTATGATCCATGAGGCCAACATGCTGGAGAGTCGCTCTTACGAAGGTCTTCAAGGGGCGACCAATATCCATGTCTCTTTAGACAGGATTGAATATGATGCCCCCGAAGATGTCACCGGATTCGGCAATATACCAGTGCCGAAGAAGGTACCATAATCGGGCGCTACTAGATCTTCATCGAGCCCGAGAGTGGTGGACCGATTCCCAGCCCCGAGTGCTAACCCAGGCCGCAGGTGGAACATAGTGCTTACTGTCTCGGAGGATGTTCGGGTCTTATCTCCCCCCGTTGAGATTGCTAGCTATCGGAGAGGCTTGGTGACCGAGGAGGACCAAGCTGTGATGAATGTTGTGAGGGGCGCTTGCCTGTTTAATGAGGTTCAACACGCTCTGAATTCGGTAACTTTGAGAGTCTTTTCCTTATTTCTTTTAAACTTAGAATTTTAGGTTATTCAAACATCTTCCTCCTTGCTTGTAGGCTTCGATGTTTCATCATGAGGATTTCCTCAAAATTTGGGAGGAGCGCGAGACTGAGGTTCGGGACCTCACAGAGAAAAGTGATACCTATAGGATTCTTAGTAAGAAGCTTCAGGCTAATTTGGTTGCGGCTCGGGATGAGCACACCGATATGGCCGAGCAGGTATTCCGATTACTTCATGATAGTGAAGATGAGTTGGAGATAACGACTAACGATCCGATTATGCAGGTGCGACAGAGGCTCGAGCAGACCGGACGGCTCCAAAAGAAGGTGGACAAGATACAGGATGAGGCTGAAGCATTCAAGAAGAATATGGATATCCTAGCCTCGAAAAAGGAGACCTTCCAAGCACAATTGGACTTGGCTGAGACTCAGCTCCAAGTTGCAAAATAGAAGGCCTCGGTATAGGCCGAGAAGATCAAGGAGCTTGAGTCTCAGCTGGAGTTGGCTATTTCTGATAAAGCAAGCTTAGCCAAGGAACTTGAAGTTGCTAGATCCAAGGTGGCTGTGGCCGGCATCAAAGCTGATGATAAAGTGGCACAATTTAAGGTGGACGTCGAGGCCATCCAGGCCAAGGCCAAGAGCATGGTAGATCATGAAAAATGGCATGCTCGGAGGGAAGTCCTCGGGAAGCTCATTCCCAGGGCTTCGATATTATGGCCGAGATAAAAAACGCTAAAGCGGAAGAAGCTCGGGGCCGGAAACAGGCCTTCCCTGAGGAAAACTCTAATAGTTTAAGTGAATCCGAAGACGAGGAAGATCCTGAGGACGGTGAGGAGACCTTCGATGAAGACCAAACCCTTTATGACTTTGTATTTTTTTTTGTCTTCTTTTTGGCACTGGGGCCGTTTTGGCCGTTATAAATTTTTGGACTAGGCCGATTTGGCCTTTGTAAAAAATCATTCTATATAAATATAAGGCTTTCTTTTCCCTTTAGACTCTTAAGTTTTTCCTATGCTTTGTTATTTGTAATCACAAAGGTTGAAACGCCATAGAATGAGACAATAACGTTGTGTTCGAGGGTTCGAACAACCCTTACCTTCATTAGAGTTTTTAGGGCTCGATGTTACCGAAGTTTTTTCCCGAAGATGTCTTAAGTTTGAGACTTTTCCGAGGGTAGCCTTTTACAACCGGTTGTGAAAGAATTTTTTTTCTTTTTCGAAGGCCTATTTTTTTTACGGATTTCGGACGTCTCCGAGCCGTGTTAAATTAGCTGTAGCCTTTTAGTTCGGGATCTGCCTATTGTGCTCGTTCTCCCATTTATCCGGGCTTGCCCGAGATAATAGTCCCCGAGTGGTGTGGCCGTGGCCTTTAGAAATCGGGGAGTTTCCTATTAGGTCTTTTTCCCTCGAGGCCCGATGACTTGCGCTGTTTGAGTTGGATGGCAGTCCCCGAGTGAGGAAGTGGTCGTTCGTATCCCGGTTAAGTATTGCCCTTGGGCTTGTTTTCGGAAGTACGAAGCTCTTTAGGATATGTAAAGAGAAGATTTTTTATCATAAGATGTTTTCAAAGGAAGTATTTCTTTATTCTCGATCAAAACAGTCATACATACATACATATTTATGCCAGGGTTCGAACAATCTATCTGGGCATGGGTCGTTTTGATCGTTTGGCCCTTATAATAAGTCCTATCGATCGAGACCCTCCTTTTATGAAGTAGTTTCCTCGCTAAATTTGATATTCAAAGGTGATGCCTATCCAAGGGTTCCCCCCCCTAGTATTCGAGGTCGATTGCAAAGAAACCTCGGATATTGTTGAATTGATCTTTGATGCCGATTCGTAATCGGGCTTGATTCTAATTTAGCACGATTCATTGTTGCCACATTAAAAACCTCGCTGAAAAACCCATTTGGGACAAAATCGGTCTAAGGGAAAAAGAGTGCAACATGTGCTTTCAGACCTAAAGATTTTGTTCCTTTCGCCGAAAAATCCATTGTCGATTCTTGTTGTCCACCTGCAAGTGTTAGCCTGAAATAAAAAGGAAATAGAAAGGGGTCGTACCTTATCATTAATATCGTTTTAGGTGGGATATGTTCCAATTGCTCAGCAATTGTTCTCCACTCATTGTTCCAAGCTTGTAGGACCCTTTTCCGGTGACCTCGAGAATCTAGTACGGTCCTTCCCAGTTCAGACCCAATTTTCCTTCGTTAGAGGTTTGGGGTGTTGAGGGTGACTTTCCTTAGGACTAAGTCCCCGACTTTGAAATATCGAAGATTGGCTCTTCGATTGTAGTATCTCTTGATCCGCTGTTTTTGGGCGTCCAATCGGACGAGAGCAACTTCTCGCCTTTCATCCAATAATTCTAGGCTTGTATTCATGGCCTCATCATTTGACTCCTTTGTTGTATATCGGAACCTGATAGTCGGCTCTTCGACCTTGACCGGTATTAAAGCTTCGGCACCATAAACTAATGAGAATGGGGTAGCCCCGATACTAGAATTTTCTCCCAATTTCCTTTGGCGTCGGTTAGCCTCTTCTTAAGATTTTAGATGATGGTTTTGTTGGTCGATTCGGCCTGCCCATTCCCACAAGGATGATAAGGTGTTGATAGGATCTTTTGATCCTCGAGAAATTTGGTTACTTTGCTGCCGATGAACTGTTTTCCATTATCACATACAATCTCGGAGGGCATCCCGAATTGGCGTATGATGTGATCCCAAATGAAGTCGATGACTTCGTTCTCCCTAACTTTCTCGAAAGCCTGTGCTTCAACCCACTCTGAGAAATAATAAGTCATAAATAAAATAAATTGAGCTTTACCTGGGGCCCATGGAAGAGGGCCAACGATGTCCAATCCCTATTTCATGAATGGCCATGGGGACAAGACCGAATGGAGTAGTTCCTCGGGTTGGTGAATCATCGGTGAATGTCTTTGACATTTGTCGCATTTTTGAACAAACTCTTTCGCATATTTTTCCATGTCGATCCAGTAGTATCCGGCTCTGATCACTTTGTGGACCAATGACTCGACACCGGAATGATTTCCGCAAGTTCCCTCGTGAACTTCCCTCAGAACATATTCAGTATCTCCCAGTCCCAGACATATTTCTAATGGACCATCGAACATTTTTCTGAACAAGGTTCCGTCTTCGGACAAGGTGAATCGTGTTTCCTTTGTGCGTAGGGATCTCGATTCTTTTATATCTGAGGGAAGCTTCCCATTCTTCAAATATTCTATGTATTTGTTTCTCCAATCCCCGGTCAGAATCTCGGCGTGGCCTTCTTCTACCACTAATCTCATAACCTGTACGACAACCCTCTAATTGAGTTTGTTGTCTTCGACCGATGACCCTAAGTTTGCGAGGGCATCAACCACACTATTCTGATCTCGAGGAACATGTTGAAAAGTCCATTCCTTAAATTGGTGTAAAGTTACTTGTAACTTTTCCAGGTATCTTTGCATTCATTCTTCTCGAACTTCAAAGGTTTCGTTGACCTGATTCACCACGAGGAGGGAGTCACATTTGGCTTCGATCACCTCCGCTCCCAAGCCTTTGGCTAGTTCGAGACCTGCAATCATGGCCTCATATTTGGACTCGTTGTTAGTCAATTTTACAACTCTAATACATTGTCTAACCACGTTACCTGTGGGTGGTTTTAGCACGATGCCGAGTCCGGACCCCTTTGCATTCGTAGCACAGTCTGTAAAGAGGGTCTAAATTCCCGAGGACGTACCCGAGTTTACTTATAGTTCTCTTTCAACCTCGGGTACTAGGGTCGGCGTGAAGTCAACCACGAAATTTGCCAATATTTGAGACTTAATGGTTGTTCAGGGTCGATATTCAATATCATACCCGCTGATTTCTACGACCCATTTGGACAACTATCCCGAAAGCTCGGGCTTATGCAAAATATTTCGAAGTGGATAAGTTGTTACAACACATATGGGTGACATTGAAAGTATGGTTTTAGTTTTCTAGAGGCGCTTATAAAAGCGAGCGCCAATTTTCTAGGTGAGGATACCTAGTTTCGGCCTCACCTAAGGTCCGACTAACATAATAGATAGGGAATTGAGTACCTCGTTCTTCTCGGACCAGGACTCCATTTATCGCTATCTCTGATGCTAGATACAAGTAAAGTTGTTCGTCTGCCCTAAGCAGCGGAGGGCACGATAAATACCGTTTAAGCTTCTCCAAGGCTTGTTGGCATTTTGGAGTCCACGTGAAGTTATTCTTCTTCTTCAACATCTAGAAGAATCGATGACTCTTATCGGAGGACCTCGAGATGAATCGCCCCAGGGCGGCTATGTGCCCGGTTAACCTTTGCATGGCCTTTACGTTCTCTACAACCGTGATATCATCGATAACTTTGATCTTGTCGTGGTTTATTTCAATTCCTCGGTTGGATACCATGAAACCGATAAATTTTCTTGACCCTACCCCGAATGCGCATTTTTCTAGGTTTAGCTTCAAGTTGTATTTCTTCAATATACTGAAAGTTTCCTGCAAATGTTTCAAATTGTCCTCTACTCGCAGGGACGTAACTAGCATGTCATCAATATAAACTTCCATAGATTTCCTTATTTGTTCTTCGAACATCCGGTTTACTAGGCGTTGATAAGTGACACCATCATTTTTAATACGAATGGCATTACATTATAATAGTAGGTACCATACTTAGTGATGAACGAGGTATTTTCCTGATCATCTGGGTTCATATGTGTTTGGTTTTACCCGGAATAGGCATCGAGAAAATTGAGTATCCCGTGGCCGGCCGTGGCATCGATCATACGATTGATATTCGGCAAAGGAAAAGAATCCTTGGGGCATGATTTATTAGATCTTTGTAATCTACACGCATTCTAAGTTTGTTTCTCTTCTTAGGGACTACTACTACGTTTTCTAACCATTCGGAATATTTTACTTCCCGGATGGACCCTATTTTTAGAAGTTTGGTTACCTCATCTTTGATGAAAGCGTGTTTGACCTCGGACTGGGGTCTTCTTTTTTGCTTCACCAGATGAAACTTCAGGTCCAAGATTTATTTGTGGGTGGTGATTTCCGATGAGATCCCTGTCATATCGAGATGGGACCAAACAAAGAAATCCATGTTAGTTTTAAGGAATTGAATAACTTTTCTCCTAAGCTCGGGAGTTAACACCGTTCCCAGGTATACCTTTCATTCGGGATGATGCTCGATCAGTACAACTTGTTCTAGCTCTTCGACCGCTGACTTGGTGGCGTCGGAATCATCGAGGAACCCATAATCGTCATCTTCGTCAGTCTCCTGCTTCTCTGTTTGGGTCGAGGCCTGCGTCTGTGGTTTCTATTTGGCCTCAGGTTTTCCCTCCGTATTTAACACATTCGTCGATGAGAGTGTCGATATCAGAATTATTTCGTTGACGGCGAACATTTCCTTGGTGGCGGGTTGCTCCCCGTAGACTGTTTTGACTCCCTCTAGTGTTGGTAATTTTAGAACCTGGTGAAGGGTCGAGGGCCCTGCCCTCATGTTTTGGGTCCATGGTCTCCCAAACAGGTAGTTATACCTCATATCACCCTCGATCACATGGAACTTCATTTCTTGGATGGTCCCGAACACGTTCACCGGCAAAGTTATCTCACCTTTGGTGGTTTCGCATGCCATGTTGAAGCCGTTTAGTACTCGGACAGTGGGCAAAACTTGATCCTGTAGGCCGAGTTATTCTACGACCCTCGATCGAATGATGTTAGCCGAGCTACCTGGATCAATTAAAACACGTTTAACTTGAGTCTTATTCATAAGTACATATATTATCAGTGTGTCGTTATTGGGTTGCATGATCCCTCATGCGTCCTCGTTGTTGATAGACAAGGTTCCTTCTGGTACGTAATCTCGAGTTCGCTTCTCCCTTGTGATCGACACTTTGGTACGTTTTAATGCTGGTCCTTGGGGAATATTGCCCCCTGCAACAATCATGTGAATGATGTGTTGCGGTTCTTCTTGCTCGTTCTGTCTATTGGAATCTCTATTTCTGAAGTGATTCTTGGATCGATCACTTAAGAGTTCCTGAAGATGCCCGTCGTTGAACAACCGGGATACTTCCTCCCCCAGTTGTCTGTAATCTTCTATTCTATGGCCATGGGTGCCATGATACTTGAACATCTGGTTGGGATTTCTCTAGACTGGATCGGTCTGCAGAGGTCTAGGCCAACCAATATCCTTGATGCGTCCGATAGTCGATACAATGACGGATGCAGCAACGTTCAAGTTATATTCTGACAGTCGTGGTGCTTCTTTAGGCCCGGCATTCCTGTCAAACCATTCTTTCTCATGAGCCCTCGAGAGATCTGGTCTCAAACATTTCTCCTTTCACCTCGAACAGGGTTGTGCCCAGGTCCGTTGCCTCTACGATCTCCATTGTATGGTTGGTAACGATCCTTGTTCTACCGTGGTTCTCGATCGATGTCCCTTTTGACTCTATCGACGGGCCTGATAGGATAAACGGACTTGGACGGAGTCCCCGGATGGTTGTATTCGACTCTAATTTTTGATTGGTGCCGATTATGCACATCCGCCAAGGTAACAACGGGATATTCAATCAAGTTCTGTGAAGCCAATGAGCTTCGTACATTTAGTCCTTGAGTGAAGGCTTGAACATCTCAATCATCAGCGATCGGTGGTAGATCTATTCGTTCCATTTGGAACCGAGACACAAAATCTCAGAGCATCTTGTTATCTTTCTGCTTTACCTTGAAGAGGTCCGACTTCCTAGTCTCGACCTTTATGGCTCCGAAGTGTGCTTTAATGCAAGAATCTGCAAGCATGGCAAAAGAATCAATGGAGATGGGTGGAAAATTATGGTACCATATTATCGCTCCCTTTGAGTGGGTCTCCCCGAATTTCTTCAATAATACTCGTCGTCCTCCAGGTCATTCCCCTTAATCGCACATGTTTAAGAAATAACATGCTCGTTGGAGTAGGTTGTTCCATTATACTTGGGAATTTCTGGCATGTGGAACTTCTTGGGAATCGGTGTAGGAGCCGCACTTAGGGGGAAGAGATTTTGTACGAACTTCTTTGAATCCAAACCCTTCAAAATCGGTGGTGCCCCCGGAATTTGATCAACCCTGGAATTATAGGTTTCCATCTTCTTGTAATTTGGTCTAATTTTCTTCTCCCCCGATTCAACTCGCTTTGTCATCTCTTCGATCATCTCTTCGATCATCTTTATGATTGCGGGATCAGCCCCTCATTCATTTCCGTTCAATCTCCTTGACACCGATTCGACCCTGCGAACAACTTCCGGGGATGGCTCGGGCTCGATCCTGCTCGGTGCGTGGTTCTGGTTTTGGAGTTGTGCTATTGCAGCTTGTTGTGCCTGTGACATCTCGAATATCACCAGAAGGCTGATTCTGCCTTCTTCACTGCCGTGTATGCTCTGACCAGCCGGTCGAACATCTCTGCGGACGCTACTCTCGGGATCGACGGCCAAATTTGCATTAATGGCAACATGGGAGCTGACGTCGATTGGGTCTACAGCCGGAACTTCATCGAGGTCAACTGGAGGTACTTCATTCCCTGGGGCGGCTACGTTGTCATTTTTGATATGGTGACCGAGGTAATTGTCCTTTTGTATGGGTGTTGCTTGAGAGTTTGACATGTTGATCCTAGAATCAAAGATACTCACAAGAATAAGTGTAAATTAGTGTGTGTTACGAAGGTTAGTACCAGGCAATCACTATTATCCTTAGCCCCACGGTGGATGCCAAACTGTTTACCCTAAAAACGGATAATAATTGAATTTATACGTTATTTTAAGGACACGTGATTTTACTTGGCACAAACTGAGAAAATATGTAAGTTGATATGGAAATTGACTGTAAAAAGAAATAAATGCAAACCAAATGAAACATATAGCTTTGGCCCTCGAGCTAGGTCACCGTCGAACTAAGTAAAGATTCTACTGATGTATGAACAAAGTAACAGAATATTAAAAGCTTAAGAGTATATTGCTTTGTATTGCATAAATGTAGTGATATTTTACAAATGATCATACCCCCTTTATATTGTAGGGGAGTCCTACTTTTTTTACAATTCTAAATACAGTAAGAAATATCATGATTAGCTAATTAATCGGCCTCATCTTGGTACATGCTGAGATTTCCGTCGTGATCCTTGTTCGATTACGGATATCTTGGCTTACCGTTACTTGACTAGGTAAACTTCCATCGGTCTTGCTCGACCCCTATTTTGCCTGGTCTCGATCTTGGCTAACCTCGCCCTTAATCGGTTTCTGGTTTACGAGCTCAGCAATCTAACTTTGCACTATGGTTCGATATAACACAAGGTCGAACATTGACCTATCACGTTCCAGTCTCGATTAATCATACAAAGAGCAAGCCCATTTTGACAGTATACAGTTGGTCTCCTTTGTACGCCTCTGCTCCTAACCATCTATTGAAACTAGAAAGGTACCATCTCTTTAATTTCCATGTTCTGAAAGCTTTACGAGGAGTAGTCAATGCAAAGATAACGATGTCTCATGCATGTTACGAGTACTTCTTTGCTACTTTTCCTTTTTTTTCTTCTTCTTCAATTTATTTATGTCGAGTTTAATTTTCTTTTTATTTGAATTTTGTATTTTTCTTGCACAGGGTCGAGTACAAAGAAAGATCAGAGCAAACAAGTAAGCAACTGTACTCAAGATTAATCGGGATTCAAAGAGGTGTTATCGAGGACAAGAGGGACTGGATTGTCGAGATCGAATAAGCCTCGTTGGCACTAACCTTTTTGCTAGTAAAAATACAACTTACAGTGTTAAATATCTAATTGGTACAATTAGAGTTTAATTTCTATATATTAAAAATGTACAATGAATTTAAGCAATGTGAATACCTAATTTTTGCATGCTTTTAATACTAGTATTTGGATGATTTTAATTTCTTGTGCATTTTTATTTGCATTCCTACATTAAAAATACCACAAATATTTTTTACCTTTTATTTGTATATTTTAGTTTTGTATCTTTAAATTATATAAACCAAAAAGATTTTTTCTTTTACTTGTAAGCTTTGCTTTAGGACTAAATAAAATAATTAGGGGGTTAAGAGTTTGGGCTATTGTATTTTTAATTAAAATTGAGCTAGATTGGCCCAAAACTTGAGCCCAATTCGGCCAGCCTGGTCCAATAAATGGCCTGCCAAGACCTGGTCCAAAACGACGTAGTTTCATGATTAAACTACGTCGTTTCATCAAGTAAAACCAAGATTCCATCCTACCCGTCCATTCCTACTTGATCCAACGGCTCAAGATCAATCTCCAACCCAGGTATTTAACCCCTAAATACCCCAAATTTTCGCCCTATTTCCCTTATCCCCCTTCTTCTTCTTCTCTCTTCTAACTCTCTCCTTCCTTCCTCAAGACCTAGCCGCCGCCGCCTCTCTCCATGGCGGCACCACCGTCCACCGGCGTCCAAACCACCCCATTGTTTCACCATCTTCTCCTCTGCTCCTCCTCTTTCCATATCTTCAACTCAAATCTCTCAAAACCTCACCAACCTCCAAAAGTCTAGCAAACATTGAAACCCTAGCCGCCCCCTTTTTCTCAAATTCGTGAAGTTCCGGCCACCTCCACCCCACAACACATACATGAATGGATAGAGCTCCGAGATACCTACGCTTTCTCCCTAATTTCANAGCCGCCTCCACTGCCGCGTCACCGCCCTCTCGCCGCCTCGCTATCATTCTGCGTCCTCCGTGTCTCTCTGCACATTGTCCTTAAATCAAGGTTTTGTCGTCGATTTTCATCGAAACTAGCCTCCAATTCTCCGGAGTCATGGTTTCGAGGAAAATCGACAATGGAATCTTGCTCGAGCCGCGCCACTGTGCCCCTATTGTTTCACTGCCTCACTGTCGCTACGCCACTAGCGTATGAACACTCAAATTCGGTAAAGCTCAAACTTTGAATGTTTTGAATTTTCTACTCCTTTATCGTTTTGTCGTAGTTTTCGTTGTAGTGTAAATGTTGTTAACAATCGTTTCAGTTAGCTTTCAGTCTAGTTTTTGATTTTCATTTCTGTTTTAACTGAATTGGTTATTCTACTTTACCTCATCATTGATATGTTTTGGCTTTACGTTAGCTGTTTGAGTTCTGATTTCATATGTAGTATTTCTGATTTCGTTTTTGCTTAAAGTCATGAGTTTCATTAATGTCTTCACTTATCAATGCATCACTTTTTTTAATTTTAGTCATTAGGTTCTAAGTTTCTTCTAGTTGAGTATTAGTTCAATTGTTGAGTCTAGTGATGTGTTCTTTCTATCTTAGGATTGGTTTAAATCACATGGTTGGTACTGATTTTGTTAAAAGTTGAAGAGTAGATATGTTTGGTCATGAGAGTAGGGTACTTGTGTGGTTGTTTTTGTTGTTTAGAAGCTGTTGGGAGTATGGTGCCCCTGTTACTGTTTCGCAGTATGTAAAAATTGTCCTTGAGACAGATTTTTGAACCAAAAGTTTGTCCTTTGAATAGTTAAGGCAGCATTTTGGTGAAAAATATGTCCTATGGACAGATTTTTGGTGAAAATATGTCCTATGGACAGATTTTTGGGAAAAATATGTCCTATTGGTGAAAATATGTCCTATGGACAGATTTTTTAAATCATGAATACATTCCCTCTTCTCTTATAAGACACACACTCTATCACACATTGAGGGGATTCTGGATACACATCTTGACTCTAAAAAAGACACATCTTTTACACACTTATACATAGGGAAGACTTTGAGCACAAAACAACAGAGAGTTTGAGGGGTTATTGAGTGAGTTTCTCGGAAACTAAAATACTTAAATGAGCAAAGGTCTTTGAAGTTTAGTTTTCGAGTTTTCCTTACCTGAAAGTTTGTTGGGCTTCAAGATATATTTGGACCGGTTTATTTGGTTCTTTTTCTGTCGCTTGCTGCTGTCCCTTTTGCTGCTTTGTTGTTGTCACTGCTGCTGATTTTTAGTTCATCCATTGCTGACATTTTTCTGCTATCCAGGTAATTCCTTTAATG
>ML334162.1:0-19937 GCA_005239505.1 Nicotiana paniculata
CTAGCCTTATTTCTTGTAACAGTTCCATCCTCATCGAGCTTGTTCCTGAAGACCCACTTGGTGACAATTACTGATCCGTCTAGTGGCCTAGTACCAAGTTTCATACTTGACTCCTCTCAAATTGATTCAGCTCTTCTTGCATAGCTGTTACACAATCAGTATCTTGCATAGCTTCAGCAATGCTCTTTGGTTCAATCAAGGATAGAAATGCATCAAGCACACACAACTTTTTCAAGGAGGATCTAGTTTTGATTCCAGATCTCAAGTTTGCTCAAGGGTGCGCACGTATTAACAAAATGAAGCATGCTTAAGACAAATTTACAAAAAGCAAGTTTGATGTTTTAGACTTCAATACCACACAATAAGATAAGTTACTTTGTTTGGTACCCAATTTTCGAGTGCTGTCTCAGTAGAACCTGGTTCTTCTTGGTGTTCCAACTACTACTATTGTGGAATAATAAGAAGCAGTAAAGTAAAAACACAGAGATTTTTACGTGGAAAACACCTGGCTCAAAAGGTGAAAAAACCACGACCTACTCCTCAGTAGGATTTTCTCAACTCTTCACTAAAACTCTGAGCCAAACGGAATTACAAAATAAACTCTTTTGTAATCCTAAGGATTAACTCTAACCCTTTGAAGTAACTAGCCCCTAGCTAATTTCTACACACCTCAAGTTAACTCTAACTTGATCAATACGTACCTATTACAATTGCTTCTATGAAAGCTAAAAAGATACAATATTAAAGCTCCTACTACAATCAACTAGACTCAATAATTAATCAGATCGAACTGGTTCTTCTAGTTGAATTGTTGCCTTTGAATCGCACAGTAATTCTGCTTGCAAAATATCTGGGAATTTTTCTTTTAGATCTTGATTCACTTCTACACTTGTGCGTCTCTTTTTTTCAGCAGAAATACATCAAGTATTTATAGAGTCAGTCGTTGAGCTTGTCTTCCAAGTCCAGTTCAACTGTACCTGGGAGAACAAGTTCTTATCAAACTCAACTTCCTTCCTTCGTTTCTGTCCTTGCTGAATTTGACTTCTATTTTTTCATCAACTTGCTACCTTTTTGCATTAGAAGAGACTCTTCTTGTTCATTGATACTTCACAATCGCATTCATCTCCTATGCATATAAGGTTTGTGTGCTAACTCGTCAAGTCAAGTATGTGTGCTCTGATGGACTTGGTTCAACTGGTCAGCCTTTTGTCAATCTTCAAAACTATGCAGTGACATGGGTCAACAAAGTTTGTTATGGTAAGAGCCTAAAATCCCCAGCAAAGTCTCCGTGTTGTCGCGCCCCTTTTTCTCACGAAATCGGGTTTTGACATGTGACAACTCTTTTAAATGGGTATTAAAAGAGAAGAGTCGCCACCTAACGGATTAAGATGCGTTAGGGCACCTATTGCAAGTAACTCATAAAACGGATTTGTGTTACCAGAGATTAGGTAAGGGCTTGAAATTACCTTGAGGGGAAGGTGTTAGGCACCCCTCGGGGTCCACAACGGTGGGTCCCATCCAAGATTACTTGGTGAATTAGTCATTTAACAGATAAGCAGTCTAAGCACACATATGTAAATAAGATAAAGGAGATTTAATAGGTAAGCATTCTAAGCACATATATGTATAAAGATAGGAAAGTCCTAAGTTATTAGCCTACAGGATCACATCTGTACAATACCCGGTAATCCTTTCTCAACTAGAGGGGTTACACGTGGCATTAGCGCACAGGTCATCATATCCTTTTACTACCCGATTACCCTCCCCTTAGCGATTGTATAAGCGGTTTTAATTAAACGAATTCTAAGCATTAATTACTCGTCCCTTCCTTGTGGTCCCGGAGGTGTACTTCTATTTTTAGGCAGTTCTAAACTCTCCTAAAGTGTTTAAAAAATAAAATCTAAGCGACAACAAATAACAAACAGGACTGTCAAGTAAGACAACAATTAAGGGATCATGTTTACCTCCACATATAAACAGGCAATTAGCACGTCTCAAACAGCAAGATTTCAATTGTTTCAGAAAAGGTCCTAGAACATGATATCTATGTGAGCATGACAAACAAAGAATGTGCAGCATTATGTTAAGGCGAAGCGGTAAAGACCTAATCAGTTTGCCTACTGATTTTTAGAACCTGTTGAATCTGGACAGTCACAAATAAACAAAGCATAGTTTTACAATTTTTATAAGGACTTAATTACCTATAAGCTTGCCTAGGCGTGGCTCAGGGATACCTTATAACATGCTATCTAAAAATGCAAACAGAATTCTGGAAATTGACTAAAGGAAAGCAAATAGTTTGAGTTTTAATACGTCTTATAAACATGCTTGTCTAGGTGTTGATTATCACGAAAATAATTTCCTACATATTTATCCTATAACATGGTGTCTAGGTGTTGAAATTGCTTTTAAACATTCTTATAGACAGGACGGTTATTGATTTAGGCGATGTAGACATGATTTAAAGTGAATACAAACACAATCCTAAAGCAGGATTTCTAATGCACGCCAAGGATGGACATTTTATTAAGCAGAATTACAGCGGTAACTTAATAACAGGATTTCTAGGTGATCATGATTATGCAGAAGCAGAATTCCGTAATAAATGAGGTAATAGACCTATAACATGTTGCCTAGTATGCCAAGTTGACCAAAAAGCATGGTTTCTAATGCAAATAAACATAGTTTAAACCTAAAAGCATGAATTCTAATGTAAGTAAACATAGTATAGACCTAAAGGCAGGATTTTTACTTGTTTTCCCCACAAAAAATCATATAAGAATCCCTCCCCTTTTACTAATTTCCCCGATATCTTTTTACAAAGGTTATTATACAGATCATAAATGAATGAATAAATAATAAATATAATTTATGCTATAGGGAGACTGAGATAGGCCCAAAGTGAACCCGGAAATACCAGGCCTTCAAAACAGTCTGGGATGCCAAAGTCTCATAGCCCTCAGGGATCCCGGGCAATGCTCACACCAAGATCCTTTGAGTAGGGAAGTGATTATGTGCAGTGTAGAAAGGCCAGTCCCAGTGTGCCAGAGTTCGAAGGAATCTCATGGATTCCTAGGCAATATACACACTGGAGGGGAAGAACTTAAGTAATTTAAGAGTAGAAGTGAGAGTGCTTGACATAGTTTGGAAGAACTTAGTAAAAAATAGTATAAAGGTAATAATTTCAGGAGTGAAAAGGTTTTCAGGAATAGGAACAGTTGTTAAAAAAAAAGTTAAGAGTAAAACAATTTTGAGAAGAAGAAAGATTCAACAAGAAACCACACAGTCATAACACTTAGAGTGCCGAGATTCAAAACCATTTATTACTTGTTTCTAAGTGAAGGCAAACAAGTTTAAAATCAGGGATCAGGGGATTGGAAACATAGAGGCTTAAGTCAGAAACACATGAATAGGGGAAAAGGGGAAGCACATTGACCAGCCAGTACACAGAATAAATAGGAACTGATTGGCAAGAACATAAAAACTATTGCTTCGAAGTATTAGCAAAGGGGATCATGCTTGAAATTAAAGTGGTAATGGATAATAAACATAGAGACAGAATATGAGAATGGTCATGTTGAAGACAGGGGTCTACTACATAGATCCATTCATGCTAATTAGGATTAACCAAATACATTAGGAGTCTATGACACTGACATGAGCATACTAGTCAAGGGAAGTAAACAAGAACTCAAGTAAACAGGCTGACCAAGTATCACACAAGACAAATGAGACCTAGACATGCTGACTAAGCATTTGATCAAGAGAGGGTAAGATTCCAGCATATTGAGCAAAGCAGTAAATAGGAAGACAATTAAATACATAGCCAATTAAACTAGTGCGGAAATAGGCATGGATTTAACAACTATGGAGCACATAGGGTTGAATTTCATAATTGAAATAAGAACATACCAGTTAAGGAAGAAAGATACAGAAATTAAAGCAGGCAGAGTTCCACAGCCTAGCCTCGGCTTTCAGCCGGCTAGACAAGCAGTTAGCAAAAGTAGCAGAAAGAGAGAGGAGAGATAATTTTTGTGTGAGTGTGTGTTCTTGAACTAATGTTCGTATCCTTTGGGAGATAAAATAAGAGTGTATATATAGCACCTTAGGAGTAGAAAAAATAAGGTAAAGGAATCAGAAGTCAGCCAATTAAGGATAATCACAGAATCAATTCACCTAAAGGAGTTCGAAATTGTCACGACCCGATCTCGGGGTCGTGATGGCGCCTGTCGTGGAACCAGGCAAGCCGCCCCTTTGTTTCTAAGTTAAATTCAATTTCCAGTAAAAATATAATTTTTAAAGAATTTATTGATAATACTAAGAGTCTGGAGTTTTAAAAACAATATTTTGAAACAAAAATTTAAAATTTCCAACCCCCGATCCGGTGTCACTCAGTCATGAGCTGCTATATTATAAAACAAAGAAATGAAGAAATAGACAACATAGTCTCAAATAAGAGAAACGGGTGGAATAAGAAAGAGAAGATGAGGTCGCGATCGCCAACTGCTACCTCGACAACTCCAATAAAACTCTGACAGCTGCTCAATATCCACCACCGGGTCCCGGTGTACCTGGATCTGCACACAAGGTGCAGGGGGTAACGTGAGTACACCAACTCAGAAGTAACGAACCCAAACTATAGGATGAGAGGTAGTGACGGACTAAACCTCAGAATTTACAATAAACAATATACAGAATTTAGACATGCTAACAGTTTATCAGGATGAGTAAATATGCCAAGTATGTCAGTATACTCTACATGCCATCATAAAATATATGTATGAAACGAGTGTGGATATGCACATAATGCTCACAAGCCTCACACAGCAGTCCACTCAGTATCGTATATGGCTCTCAGGCCCAGGGAAAATACCATCCCGGAATGTACATAATCATTGGTGACCGTAGTCACTCCGTACTGAGGAAAAAGGCCAAACTAGCCCCACGGAGAAAGTCCACATCCAGATTACAACACTCGGACAAGATCCATGTCCAGGGATGATCCATCCCTCACATAACATCCACTTTGGACACAATCCATGCCCAGGGAAAATGCATCCCTCAACATTAATGCACTCACTGGGGGTGTAAAGACTCTAGAGGGGCCCTAGTGGCCCAAGAGCCATATCAAGCCAACGAAGGAATGATTTAATATCGCTGCGGTGTGCAGTCCGATCTCATAATTGTCTCAATAACAGGCTCTTGGCCTCACTCAGTCATTACTCTTCAGTCTCACTCACATGGATCACAGATGCCTCCACCAGCCCGAAACAATGATAAGTATGCATATTAACAATACTGAGACTGAGATATGAAGTGATATGCTATAACAAGACTGAATATATGAAATCAAATTATCACAAAAATGAGACAGTAATATACGATCACTCGGGTCTCAGCATTTTCGGCATGAAGCCTAGCATTTACACTTAACATGATTTCTAATAGGTTCACAATCACCACATTAACAGAAGCACAGATATCGTCAGGGAATAATCACGAAGCGGTGCCATGGGATAAGCCAGGCCACAAATCCTCGGTGCACGCCCGCACGCCCGTCACTTGGCATGCGTGTCACCTTGATTATAGTCATTAATCATTTAGCTCGGGGTTTCGAACCCTCAGAACCAAGTTTGGAAACGTTACTTACCTCAAAACAGGCTAAAATACTATTCCACAGTGCCTTTGCCTCTAAATTCGACCTTTGAGTGCTCTAAATCTACCAAGTTCAGATTTTTATCATCAAATTATGCTTAAGGCATGAATTCCAATTGAAAAGTACCAAATTTAGCTCAAAACCCGAAATTAGCCAAAACCCGACCCCCGGGCCCGCGTCTCAGAACTCAACAACTTTTATACCAAAATGTTCTTCATCATCTCACGAGTACGTACATATAAAGAAAGCTAAAATCGGAGTTCGTTTGACCCCCTCAAATCGACCCCTAAAGGTCTCATAATCTAAAGCCCTAACTCCATCCTTTTCTACTGATTTTCTTGAATTTAACACTGATATTATGTTCCTTAATCACCTATAATCGAGTTTTAGGGTCCAAAATACTTACCTCAATGAAGAACACTGATTTCCCCTCTTCAAAATCGCCTCCAAGATCATTTACCGTTCAAAAATGGTGTTAAAATAGGTATTGGTCGCGGAGGGTTTATTTAAATACTGCCAGGTATTTATTCATCGCGGTCGCGAATCACTAATCCTCAGCTGCCCCATATATACCTTCTGCGATTGCAACATATGCCACGCGATCACTGTTCCTTATGACCTCAACGTACGCGATCGCAAATCTGCCTACGCGATCGCGAAGCACACATGACCAGCCCCCACACGCGCCTCTAACACTACGCGATTGCATGAGCTCCCACGCGATCGCACTGCTTAAGCCGCCCGACCTCTGCGATCGTGGACACACTTATATGCGATCGTAAAGAGTAAATTCCTGCTCCCCTCAAATTTCACTATGTGATCGCGGTTCTTCCTGCGCGATCGCAGAGAATGATTTTCTGCTGCACAAAAACCAGAAACCGGCATTATTCCTAAGTCTAAAAATGCCCGTTTGAGCATCCGAAATGCACCCAAGGCCCCCGGTACCTCAACCAAACCTACCAACATATCCCATAACATCATTCAAACTTAGTCGAGCCTTCGAAACACCGAAAACAACATCAACACACCAAAATCACATCGAATTCAAGCCTAAGAACTTTGAAATTTCTAAAATCCACCAACGACGCCGAAACTATCCAAAACAACTCCGATTGACCTGAAATTTTGCAGACATATCCAAAATGACATTACAAACCTGTTCCAACTGTCAGAATTCCATTCTGACTCCTAATTTCCACTGCCGACCGGAAATTACCAAAAACTAACTTTCGCTAATTCAAGCCTAATTCTACACCAGTCCTCACAAAATATTCTGAACACACTCTTAAGTCCCAAATCACCTAACGAAGCTATCCGAGCCATAAAATCTGCATTCCGAGGTCGTTTACCTATAAGTCAACTTCCGGTTGACTTTTCCAACTATTGAACTCATTTAAGAGGCTAAGTGCCTTAATTCTCACCACGACCACTCTGAACCCGAGTCAACCAACCTAACACCACACAAAAGAGATGAAACACACAAGCAATGAAGCAGAAATGGGGGAAACGGGCTAAACTCTCATTATAGTTATTCTGATTCCGAGCCTACCAACTCTAACACATCAAGAACAGTTTAACCAAGTTATGACGAGGCAATAACAGTAAATATAAATGTAGATTCTACGTAACGACCGACCGAGTCGTTACATAAAGCCCCTTAATTTGGGGTAATTGATTGACGGTAACAACATGAGGGGTGGGGGGTTTCTAAGGCAAAGAATCCAAATTCTATCAAATAAGGAGTTAGTAAAAATCCCAAGATCATACGGACGACTAATTAAGGGAAGTGTGACCAATTAAAGTCATAAATAAGGAAACAAATAAAATCTATTCATACAAATTTTAACAGAGCAAAATAATAGGAAATAATCAGTAAAAATCTCCAAAGAATACTGATTTTACCAGAAGAATCACTCAGGTTCCATAAATAGAAAATAAATGAGTAAAACTTCATAGAATTACCGGGTTTAACAAGAAAACTAGTTTGAACCCTAGTAAAGGTCAATTAAGGTAGAAATCCCCAAGAAAACTAGGTTTTAACAGGGAAAACATTTAAGTCAAAAAAATGGGGTAAACCAATACGACTGGTATCACAAAAACACCCAAAGTATCGAAGCAAAGATTAAAGACTAGTATATCACATAGAATCAACTAGGGTTTGAATATTCTTGCAAAAATTAGTCACGATGATGAAAGAACAATTAATTAAGCACTGAGAAGTCAGAAAAGTCTTTGAAAACAGTTTAGGACGAACCCTAGTTTCGGAAGAGTGATTAAAAATCGAAATAGCTAATTAAAACAAGAGATTTTTAAAGGAAAACACTTAATAGTACTCGAATCACCCAGATCTATAAATATATAAAAAGAATTGGCAGTAATGAACTAGGGCTTTCAGAAAAAATAGTAGAAATGAAGAGAATCGGTCAAAAGACCCATGGATTCGCAATAAAACAAGGAGAAATCCCTTACTTACAAACGAAAATGGCCTGAGACAGGCCGGTGAACAAGTTTCGAACCAGAACCAGTTGGATTTCTTTGAGATCCTCTCAAGGACTCATGAAGTCGAAGAGCCATGGCATATAGAAAACCAGGGCTGGTCGGAGAAGACATAGAAGCACCATAGGAAGGAGGTTTACGTCGGTGACGGCGTTTAGGGTTAGGGTTCGGTCAAGAGAAAGTTGAGAGACGAGGGAGATGACGACGGCGGGGTTGGAGGGAATGAAAGGGTTAGGGGTTAGGTTTTAGGATTAATTATGGTAAGGGATTTGTGGACCATTGATCTAAAAGATCAACGGACACGATTAAACGGGGTATTGGGTCGGGCAGGTATAGGTTTGGGCCTAAGGGGTTTGGGTTGTCTTTTAAAAGGGTTTGGGCTAATGTTTGAGGGGGTTAGGTCTGAAAATAAAAGGGTTATTTATTAAATACACAAGTAATTGATAAAAAATAATTTATAAAAATAATTAACAAATTACAAAAATAATTTTCATGCGTAGAAATGTTTTAAAAATACTCAATATTTTAAAAATACGATGAGCTATTTTCTGGTAAAATAATGTAATAATGCATGGATGGGCTATAATTGCAAAGTTATTGCAAGTGTAACCCAAAAAATATAAATATGGCTATTGTGCAATAATTTAAGCTTAATATGAATATAGACAACAAAATTAAACCATGAAATATTATAAAGTCATTTTTGATGCAATTTATAATTATTTATGTAAATAAAATACTGGGATAAATTAATAAAAAATCCATAAAAAATTAGAAATTATGGAAAAATATCAATTGATTCAAATGCATAGTTTTAAATGTATATATGTATTTAAAAAAATATTATAGGAAAAAATTGGATATCAACACTACTGATATGCCATTTCTTAGCAATTTGTCACTTCCTTTTATGTGGTTCGTAGCACCTATATCTATAATCCATTTGGGAATATGAACATTGCAACAAAGGAATTTATCTGCCATTGTTGCTATGTTAGAATTGGTCTCTCCAATGGAAGTCTTATTCAACAGTTGCAAAATTTGAGCGTATTGCTCTTGTGTGAATAGTTGTCCAGGTACTGATTTGTTTTCCAGTTGTGTACTATTTACCTCTACTTGTATTGCATTGGCCTTCCTCTTAGACTTGAAATCTAAGGGATAGCCAACTATCTCGTAGCAATTCTCCTTTAAATTTCCTATTTTGTGACAGAATTCACATTTCATCAATTTGTAACAACATTCTCTCTTGTGACCCTTCAAGTGACAATAATCACACTCAAGTTGTAATTTCTTCTCTGCTTATTCCCTGATTGTATAGTGAATATTACAGTAGGCTCAACATGTCCCGTCCCTCCAAAATTATTTCCTGAAATCAATCATCTACCTTCATCTACCATAACCATTGCATACGCTTGATTAATAGTTGGCACTGTAGGCATCATAAGTATCTGACTTCTAGCTTGCTCAAAACTGCCATTTAATCCTATTAAGAATTGTAGCAGACGTTGAAATTCTAATTGCTCAACATAATCTCTTGCAGGTGGTGGTGGCAGAATCGAATCATATTCAATCCATAGATCAGTCAATTTAGTAAAGTAAACAAATACGGATGATACACCTTGAGTAGAAGTAAAAATTTTCTTGTGGAAATAGTAGAGTTCTAGAAGCATTCACCTTGTCAAATCTCTCTTTGAGTTGTGCCTAAACAGTTTGAGCATTCACATAGAAGAGTACTCCAATCAATAGGTGTTGACTTACATTACTCATTAGCCACGAGGTGACAATCGCGTTGCAACGATTCCACTATTGTGCCAGTGCCGACCCAAAATCAGCTTTGGATGTTGAACCATTAACTAAACACAGCTTGTTCTTCCCCAATAGAGTTACTTTCATAGCTCGATTCCAAAGAGTGTAGTTTTCCATACAAGTTAATAAAAGACCCACTGACATTGATCCTGGTCCGTCCGAAGGATGCAGATATAACGAGTGGTTGTGATTGAGTATGATCGTCCCTCTGGTAAGTTTGTTGCCAGAAACGCTATTGCTAGTAGCAACACTGCTGGATTTGTCGGAAATTGCAATGAAATGTGGTCGAAAAATTGCAAAATTAGGGGTTAAAAAAAATAGAAACAATGTGAATTCTCTCGATTTCTTGCTCAATTGTACGAAGAACTCCCTAGAATGGCTCGATTATGGTTCTGATACCATGTTAAATCTGTGTGTTGGTTGAATTTTTGAGATAGGATAGAAGAGTCGAACGGAGAGTGAGAGTAAATTGAAAGAGTTTCTCATTCAATCTATTGCAAAATGAAGTTGATACAAGCATATATAACTGTCATCTAGCCAACTAATTAACAGTTGTACAAGTAATTACTAAAGAATAGCTAACCATGGTTATAACTAACAAGTATATTGGCTATAGTTAAGTCAAGTTATCCTTTACAATAACGCTAATTATATACTTTAATTTTTTTTCAACTAAAAAAAGATGTAATAGCCTTAGTCATCATTTGTTTAAAATACATTTGTCTCTTTTAAACATCTCATAACAGTTGCACTCGATTAACTGAAACAATAGTATGTGAATTTTAAAAAACAAATACTTACTACCTTTTTTTAAATGTTAAACATTTTTGAATAAATTAATTTTCCAAAACTTTTAATAAACGTCGTAATTGACAGTTTGTAGCGTCACTAAAAATTTCATGATTTCTTTGTGTCTTATTGGACTCAAAAGAATACCCCAACAGAAACCTTCCTCAGAACAAGCTGGATTTTCTCGCTTTTCATAAAATATGAAATGCTATGATTTTTTTTTTTCTTTCACATCCCGACACATTGTTTTTCACGTGTGATCCAAGATGTTTTCTGGACCCCACATAAAAAGTTTAATATCACATCTTTTCAATACTTGCTTTTTACTTCTCATTTTTTTCCTTTTAAAATATATATAAATCTAACAGAATCTGCAAGGTAATCCAAAGGAAGTATTTGAGCATCTTTTCAATTAATTAAGTTCACTATTCTACTTTTACTAGATCTAAAGCAAGTAAAGTACTTGAAAATTGTATTCTTGTATACGTCACTGCCATACATTTGTTTGGATAATAATAATAATAATAATAATAATAATAATAATAATAATTTCCAAAGACAAATGAATTTATGTCTATCCGACGTGTAACTGTCGGAGGACACGTTACCTCTTACATCTATCGGACACTCCAATCATTGATTCTTCATTTATATGCACAGCCTCCCTTGTCCACTCCACCCTGCTCTCCAACTATCTCCCTTCCATTATTTCTTCTTCTTTTTTTTCGTTTATTTCTTCTTTTGTCTCTAACCTATGTTTTTAAATGCATTTATTATTTAAAAAGGATCTGAAACATTAAATTTAAAGCTCAAGACCTTTTTTTATTACTAGATATTTTAATTTATAGTCTTTTTTAATTCTTTATCTTGTTTGCTAGCCTTCTACTATCTCCCAAAAGCAACAAACAATTAAATTTTTTTTTGTTGCAAATATAAAGAAAATTCATTCTCCTCCATAGCAGTAAGTTTAAAGTTCAAGTTGAAGGTTAGTCGTTCTTTTTGTTTCTCTATGTAGAAAACTTTATTCTTTTCAACTCAAGTTACTTGTGCGTGTAAGTAGCGTATAATAAATTATTTTAACTGTTTTTTGTGGATGAAGCACATCTACATATATTTTTCACTTATTTAAAGATTTTTTTCAATTTTACATATTTAAAAATATTTACTGTAATTGTATTATTATATGAAAAATTAAAAAAAAAAAACATGAGGTTTACGCCTCGAGGCTTATGTCTCACTGATGAAACATATATAAAACGTCTCGCCTTACGCTGACGCTTTTTAAAATACTGTTTCTAACTCCGTTCACACTATCATATTGTAGCTCAAATTAATTTGAATTGTACAACGTAAAATCTATTAAAAGGCAAACTTCCTATATAAAAAGAAAAGTCATTCCTAAGGTCGAATATAAAATTTTTAGTTAAGGATAGAGGTATTCCATCAATCTCAACAAACTTTAGTAGTATTTCATCGTTTAGTTTGCTCCTTTTAACCATGTATTATTCCCCCATATTTATTTTTCAAGTCTTGCCATGAGTTATAGCTATTCCATGGCACCGGTTCAATTCGATAAATTCATGACTCAAACCCGCAAATCTGAGGTGTATTTTCACTACAAGTCTAGTTAAAAATTATTAAAGGATTTTCAGACTTTTGGGTATTGTGATCCTTTAATAGTTTAAATTTAAATTCTGAAAGCATTTCCACAAAAAAAAAAAAAAAAGGACTTATCCTCTTCTTCTTCCTTCTCTGTTAGATAATTTAGACCTTAAATTGAATGCAACAATCTACTAACTTATATGGATTACAAAGTGATTATTGCACTAACTGGTTGTATTCATAGATGGCACTAATACTTTTCGCTAAGATAAGAAGAAGACTACTCTCTATAAATAAAAAAGACTTACAAATTATGGTAACGATTATTTTAAATGTAGGCCACAACAGTTATGTCGTAAACTATTATCACGTATGATTTTGGTGAAGCTGTTCCTTGAATTGTATACAGTTGGACGTGAAAGCAATTTAATTATGTTTCAGTATTTGAAAAAAGAATAAGTAATTGACAATTCTGGACAAACTACATAAATGATGTATACTGCCCACTTGTGTAATTTGTCTCATTAAAATATAGAGAAATCTTTGGAAAATGACATAAATTTTCTAAGGTATGTGTATATTGAAGTACTGATAAAATAATATGTTGGAGAATGACATTACATGCAAAACAATACGCTACGAACATTTCCAAATAAATTGCTGATACGCAGTTTTCATTTCCTTCTTTAACCATCAAGAAAATGTTCATTTTATAAGTAAAATCCAAAACTAATTCTCACATCTTAAAAAAGCAACCCCTTTCCAAGTTTTAATCTCTTTTGAGTTTTCGTAAGAGTCAAATTTGTACGTTGGACCCTACACTTCTCTGAAATCTTTGTGTCGGTCGAGCTTCAAACTATTTCTTTTAAATTTTACCCCAGAATATAAAAATGCCAAAAAGTGTATTCAATTTTCCTTTTATACCATCTTGCTTGTAATTTCTTCCAACTAGTGATCTCTTTTATGGTTATATATCTAAGAAATGGTCCTGGAAATTGGATACAGAGTGCAAAAATATAGTTCGAACCTTTCAAACTTGTTCAGTTATTTTGATATTAACAATGGCTATTTAATCTTTATAAGACAGTGACTAACAAACAAAACCAGAAAAAAATGGTTCAATATATGATGACGATGGTGCTGAATTTGAGGTTACAAGATAGAGATATAGGCATATAGCTAATACAAATTAAACTCATGCTTATTAGTAAAAATGAAGGGTCCCATTAGCCTATTATCAAATTGCAACGGTACGATAATTTGATGATGCAACTAACACTACTTAAACTCAATCATACTGTATAATTGTGAATGTAGAGCTATAATTGAGTACGCTTCACTGTATTCTTACTCTTAACAGCACGTTTATAGACTTCTCCTTTCTATCTTATATTATATTTATTCGTTTTTTCTTTTCTGCAAGTTTGTATAAATACTTAGAATCTAGTTAGAGATATCTTAAAAATCAATCCAGTCCAATTCAAAAGCAGCACCATAATTTGCTTCAAAACCACTTGATTGCCTCACCTCTCTCTCTCTCTCTCTCTCTCTCTCTCTCTCTATCTCTTAGCTTGAGGTCTAAGTATGATTTTTTTGTAGACTTCTTTTGAATCATAGATTATCGTTGATATTTTCTTCTCAAATATTAATGCTGATGATGACTTTATAATCTCGCTTCCATACCTGAAATTTTCAGCTATAAGAAAAGAAGTCACTGTTGAAAGCTAGGTGCAGAAATACTCTAAGGCTGCAACAGTCAAATAAATGGGGCGCCATTCTTGTTGTGTGAAGCAGAAGCTAAGGAAAGGATTATGGTCACCAGAAGAAGATGAGAAATTGTGTAATTATATCACCAAATTTGGTGTTGGCTCCTGGAGTTCTGTTCCTAAGCTAGCTGGTAATTATTAAAAACGTTTTTACTGTTATTTTCTCTCCAGTTTCCTTTTTCTAGAAGTTTGTATGGGTTATGGGTTCAAGCTGTGGAATCAGCCATTGATGCTTGCATCATAGTAGGTTGTTTGCGTGAATACGGGATGCTTTGTGCACGGAGCTGCTTTTTTTTAAAAAAAATTATTTAAATTTCCTTTTTCTGCTCTATGCCAATTAATGATACTTCCCTTATGCTGTGAAATGTTGCAGGCCTGCAAAGATGTGGAAAGAGTTGCAGATTGAGATGGATAAATTACTTGAGACCTGATCTTAAAAGAGGAATGTTTTCACAGGACGAAGAGGACAGGATCATTAGTCTCCATCAAGTTGTCGGAAACAGGTTATTCATCTTCTCCATTTTTATCTTTTTGGTTTGTTTAGTACTTAATTAATAATTTGGTTATATGACAGGTGGGCACAAATTGCTTCCCAATTACCAGGGAGAACAGATAATGAGATAAAGAATTTCTGGAATTCGAGTTTGAAGAAGAAACTAATAAAGCAGGGGATTGATCCAAATACTCACAAGCCCCTAAGTGAGAATCAAGCAAAGGATAAAGAGAATTGTAGAAATAAGACCTCAATTTTGCAGATACCACAGCTTATTGAATTACCTTCAGCTGAATTAGTGGACCAACCATTTCACTTGACTAATTGTACAAGTTTTAACAGTGAGGTAAATGGGCAATTAACAGAAGCTTCAAAAGACCAATTTGTAAGTAAACAGGTATTTGATCTTTTGTATATTCATGAATTCCAAGCCAATGTGAATCCGAATCCGAGTGGGTATAATTCAGAAATATTAGCTCAATACCAGCAAAATATGAGACCTAAAGATCATAGTCAGAGCGAATTCGAGGGGAATCCAAATTATGGACTTTGCTCAGAGACAAGTATATCAAAATTAGAACATGGACAGACGATAGAAGATGATTTTGGGAGCAGCTCAACTTCAAGAATGAGTTCAACTAACAGTTCAAATGTATGTAGCTATCAGACTACAGCTGGAATTCGGATGAGTAGAATGTTGGAAAATAGTGAAGATTTGTCATGGGAAGTTGAGAACAAAATTGAATCTTTGTTTCAGTATCCATACGTTGGGATCAAGAATGAAGAATTGAAGTCAAGTCCGAGTCAAGAAAGAGAGCTATATGGTCACAGTTCAGGAGATTTCATGAGTAATCCATTGAGTTCCTTAACTGAAGAGTTAAGTGAGGCGACTCTAGATGTCTTCCAGCAAATTTAAACTGTAACTTGATTTGTTTTTGTTTTTTTCTTGCTTTCCTACTTTCTTCTTTCCTATATACAAAGGTGCTATAAACATAAGATATGTAGTGACCCTTTTCTACTCCGTTTTTAATATTAACTGCGCTCGTGTTGATTGTAATGGAGTATCAGAAAATTCAATTTGCAAATGAAGTTAGAATAGACCTTAACATATTATATTTGTTGGGGGGGAGGTAAGTGATGGGATGGGTGATTGCACAAATAGGCTATTTTCGTGCCACAAGTTTGTTTTGAGCAAAAGTAGGACATTGCTGCGGATCCTCTCAAAGGACCATATTTAATCTCTTCCTCTGATGTCTCCAAGCCGACCATAATAGAATAGATTGGTAGCAGGTTGCTTCCAAGCTCAAATCATTTGAAACAAAATTGCTATTTTTTTCTTGTTATTGATAGTGTGGTATTCTCCGCCCCTGTCAAATCTTGCAATGGATCCGATGGA
Organism: Nicotiana paniculata; assembly: GCA_005239505.1. Taxonomy (NCBI): domain Eukaryota; kingdom Viridiplantae; phylum Streptophyta; class Magnoliopsida; order Solanales; family Solanaceae; genus Nicotiana; species Nicotiana paniculata. The sequence continues at coordinate 16,005 of ML334162.1, forward strand.
AAAAGGTTGCTAAATTTATACCGTTTATTGTTTCACATGTGACGACAGAGGTCTTGCATCGTTAGCCGCTTTTCACCATTTCTTGCCTGAGTTGTTGACCATCACCTGACAAGTATGGCAAATTCAAATGTGTATGCAGATGTTGCATTTCCCATCTATGACAATGTGTATTTCTAGTAGTTATCGTGCTTCTTGTTTAGTTCTCTCTCTAATTCGAGGGGCCTTTCGGAAAATTGGTTTTCCGACATGGATGTTGTACAAGGCCTATATCTTGTATTTTTAGTTGACTAGTTTATTTGAGCAAAATATTGTTTTGTTTTATGAAGAAAACAAAAGGACACGAATTATAGGTTGGAAGAAAAGGAATTTAAGACTGTCTCAGGAAAAACTAGAATTGCTGATATGCTAATCAAGACTGTTATCCAGGAAGAGGGAACCTAAAGCCAAGTCTAGAACTGAAGTTGAGATCCTTGAATTTTTATCCAGTGTAACTTTGGCCAAGGACGGGAAGTTGAGATCACCTTCATATTAAACAAGCATGTTGCTGATGAAGAAGTCCACCAGACCACATATATCTATTTTTTTCGGCCTCCTAATAATTGACCAATTTATTCTTTTTTTATAATCGTGGTGTACGGGCCAGCTTGCGCGTATTGGTCTTTAAGCTTAGTGTAGCTTAATTTTAAGTGTAGTCTAGCTTAAAAGCTTGATGTAGCTTAAAGAGAGTGAATGAAAAATGGTGGGAAAAGAAATGGAGGGAAGTGAAATTTTGAATTAGTGCACTTTGTCCCTCATTGTAAGAAGGAAGGAAAATCGATGTGTATATATAGAGAAATTCTTCTTCTAGCTCTTAAAGAGTTGAGAAGAAGGCAAGCCTCGTGCCGTCGTCGTCGCTCGCTCGGCTTCGGCTTCGGATTAATCTTTTTGGACAAAATTCTTTTCAAATTATTTAATTAATTAATGGAAAAAATTCAAATCCGGAATGACCCGCGACCCGGTCTGGTCCGACCCGGTTTCTTTTCCGGATTATTTTAAATCCGTTTTTAAATTTCCCGCAATATTTATACCTGTTCAAAATAGCTATGGCTGTTCTGAAAGGATTCACACCCGTTCCAACAGCTATGGCTGTTCTGAAAGGTTGCAAAACCTTTTCAGAAACAGTACAAAATTGGCTATAAATATACCTTGAATCCCAGATTTTTACTTACTAAAGTTTCTAATCTTCTTCTTCTTCTTCTTCTGCACAAAATATTCCAGTGTGTTTTACAGCTTTCGAGTGGTTCGTTGTTCACCGGCGTTTTTGGTACCAACACTCCGTGAGTTAAATCGTTCTATCCTGGAAGGATATATTCCAAAACCTCGAGTACTTGAGGGGAATAATTTCCTTAAGGACACACTGTGTATTCAGTGGGCTCGATTTTTTCCTACACTGTTTTCAGAATCCATTTTTGACGTTCTTGTTTTACTAACTTTCTGATTCTGTATTTTTCCGAAAGTTTAGTGTTTTTACTTTATTTTACAGCAATACAGATTACTAACAATCTTAAGGAAATTATATTTTTATTATATTTTGTATTCTGTTTGTGGAGATTAAAAACCTTTGTGTTTTCTACTCCGTCTGAATTTTATTATTCTGATTTGAAGATATAAAAACTTCATCAGAGTTTTGANATTCTGCGACTGTTGCGGCAACGACGATAGCAACGTCAAGCCGGATTGTTGTTCCACCGGCAGAAAAGCCGGGGAAATTTTCTAGAGCCAACTTCAAAGGATGGCAGTAAAGGGTGTTCTTCTGGCTTACCACACTTGGTATGCAGAAATTCACTAGTGAAGAGCCTCCAGTGCCTGCTGCGGACATACCTGACAATGAAAAGTTCATGATTATTGAGGTGTGGAAGCAGGCAGATTTTCTTTGCAAAGGCTATATTTTAAGTGCTTTAGATGACTTGTACAATGTGTACAGTGCAATAAATACTTGGAAAGAATTATGGGACGCACTTGAGAAGAAGTACAAGACAGAAGATGCATGCTTGAAGAAGTTCGTGGTTGCCAAGTTTCTAGACTATAAAATGATAGACAGCAAAACTGTGGGAACCCAAGTTCAGAAACTTCAACTTATTTTTCATGACCTTATTGTTGAAGGTATGGTCGTGAATGGAGCATTTCAAGTGGCTGCAATGATTGAAAAGTTGCCTCCTTCGTGGAGAGATTTCAAGAACTATCTCAAGCACAAGCGCAAAAAAATGAAGTTGGAAGATCTTGTGATTCGTCTCAAGATTGAGGAAGACAACAAAACAGCCGAGAAGAATTCTCGTGGAAATTCAACAATCATGGGAGCTAATATCGTTGAAGAAACTGCTCAAAAAAGTAAGAAGAGGAAGAGATCTTCTGGACAGACTAAGGAGCAGAACAAAAAGAAATTCAAGGGCAACTGCCACAATTGTGGAAGAGTTGGTTACAAAGCCCCTGATTGTCGCTTCCCAAGAAAGGATAAGAAGAAGGGACAGGCCAACATAGTGGAGAATAATGATGACATTGATGATATTTGTGCAATGCTTTCGGAATGCAACTTAGTTGGAAATCCGAAGGAGTGGTGGATTGACCCTGGAGCCACTCGACATGTTTGTGCTGTCAAAGAAGCATTTGCGACTTACTCTACTGCTGGTCCTGAAGAAGAGATTTCCATGGGAAATAACTCAATAGCCAAGATTGAAGGTTATGGGAAGATTATCCTAAAGATGACTCCCGGCAAGATGTTAACGCTCAACAATGTTCTTCATGTTCCTACTATTAGGAATAATTTAGTTTTTATTTCTTTACTAGTGAAGAATGGATTCAAATGTGTATTTGTTTCTGATAAAGTTGTTGTAAGCAAGAATGATATGTACGTTGGAAAAGGCTACCTCACAGGGGGGAATTTTCAAACTCAATGTAATGGTTGTTGATACTATGAATAAAATTTCAGCTTCTTCTTATTTGTTGGAGTCAAATGATTTATGGCATATTCGTTTAGGACATGTCAATTATAAAACCTTTCGGAAGTTAATTAATTTAGAAGTATTGCCTAAATTTGAGTGTAATAAATCGAAATGAAAGGAATTCAAATCCTTTAGATTTAATTCATACTGACATTTGCGATATGAAGTCGACACCATCTCGAGGTGGGAAAAAGTATTTTATTACTTTTATTGACGATTGCACTCGATATTGTTATGTTTACTTGCTTAATAGTAAGGATGAAGCAATTGAATCATTTAAGCAATACAAGAATGAAGTAGAGAATCAATTGAATAAAAAGATGAAAATGATTAGAATTGATAGAGGTGGAGAATATGAATCTCCGTTTGCAGAAATATGTTCGGAATATGGAATTATCTATCAAACTACTGCACCTTACATACCTCAATCCAACGGAATTGCGGAAAGAAAAAATCGGACATTAAAGGAAATGATGAATTCTTTATTAATAACTTCCGGATTACCGCAGAGTTTGTGGGGGGAAGCTATCGTTACAGCTAACCGAATACTCAACAGAGTACCCCGCAGCAAAACTCAATCTATTCCATATGAAAAATGGAAAGGTAGAAAACCCAACTTGAAATATTTCAAAATGTGGGGGTGTCTAGCAAAGGTACAAGTTCCTTTACCTAAAATGGTTAAAATCAGACCAAAAAAAGTAGATTGCGTTTTCATTGGATATGCTACAAACAGTAAAGCATGTCGATTTTTGTTCCATAAATCCGATAATCCCGATATTCATGTTAATACGGTAATGGAATCAGATAATGTTGAATTCTTTGAAAGCATTTATCCGTATAAAACTGAATGCGAGTCGTTAAGTGAAAGACCTAAACGACCTCGGGAAGAACCAAAGGAAAATACTCCAAGTGTAGAAGATCCAAGGCATAGCAAACGTCAAAGAACATCTACTTC
>ML334163.1:0-44566 GCA_005239505.1 Nicotiana paniculata
GATTCCTTATGTTCCCTGAGTTTGCCTATATAAAGAGCACTCAGGTTTTCATTTGGAAGTAAGAGTTTTTTTTCTGGTTCAGTTTTATTTCTCTCTTTCTCTCTCTTTTGTAAACATATTAAGAGTGAATAATAAAGTTTGAAGTTTGGTAAAAAGTCCAGCGAAGGTAATTTAAGGTAATTTGATTTTCTTTCTCCATTTATTAGTTTTAAAACTGTCATAGCCGTGACTATGTCCGGCTAAGAAATCTCATGTTTATGCTGGATACATAATCTTTGTAAATGTTCTCCGTAAAGGATTCAGGCAGTCAAAATATGATTGATTTTTATCATAGTTCTTGATTTGGTTCTAAGATGGAGGTACAGTCGAAATATATACTATTGATATTAGCGAGCAGTGGTGTTGTAAGTCCCGTATGAATTGGAGTTAAAAGGGCAACTTTATACCACTGTTAGAACTGCTAAAGATCAATATGTATATAATTCTGACAGGCCCCTTCCTTAGGTGAAAAATTTCCATACAATCAAGGTAAATAAAAATCTAGTTATATTTTGAAAATCTAGAGATCTGGATGGCCGTGCGGATTACCGCCAGCTCTGTAGATCTTGGGACAACATGGTATCAGAGCCTGGGTAATTTATGAAAACATGAAACAAAGTTTAAAGTATACAACATAGACATGAAATTCTTTTATACATATAACAATCTAACATATCATCAACAATAAAATATTTTAAATAATATATCTAATACTTACATAACAAAGGATTCGCGCCTTAGAAAAATCATAAAAGTTTTTAAAAGCTAGTCAAAATTTAGGACCCATTTGGCAAAGATTTGCCAAAATATACTTGAGTTTTATTTGGCAAACACATGTTTGGCCATAAATTTTGCCTATATTTTGGCAAAATCCCAAACCCCAAATCCCAAAACCAACGCAATAGCTGGTTTTGGGCCAAATCCCTCATAATACACATATTTTCCAAAATAAATTTGGGAAATATGTTTCGAAAACGTATGTCCAAACACATTTTCATCTTCAAGCCAAACTTCACCTAAAACAGATTTTTCAAAATAAATTTAGAAATCTATAGCCAAATGCTAGCTAAGTTTTTACAAGAACTTGCCTTTACCTGGATCAGACCTTGTTACATTCATCAAAAATGCAATTCTTCATAAGAGGTTTACATTTTTTTTTCCACAGAGAATGGAACAAAAACTAATTTTCTTTTTTACCCAACACATTAACCCAATATATTATTTCTTTCAAATACCCAAGAAATTGAATGAATATTTTCTTTTTTAGCAAGAAATTAAGTAAATTATATTACTCGACCAAGAAATAATAAGGAAAAAGAAACATTAATAAAGAACTTACAAATATTACCCTCAGTGATTGAAGATGTAAAACATCTTCAATGGAAAGTCTAGTAGTCTCTAAATGCAGTTTATCAGTGTCAAATACCCATATACTAGACATTTTAGAAGCTCGTAATTCATACTATAAGTTATTGGGTTAATTTGTAAAAGTTCAGATAATTCTTCATTATTTTCTTATAATTTCATTTGTATTGTATTGACTGTTAGTTGACTTACCTAGCGGGCCGAATTAGGTACTATCACGACAAGTGATTTTTGGATCGTGACATTATCAGTGTCAAATACCATATCCTAGGCATCTTTCAATTTGAACTTTTCTGGGGTTTTTAATTGCTTTTGTGTCCAAATCTTCTCCCGTGTGCGGCTGGTATTTGAAAGGGGAAGAACATTTGGTTAAACTCATTTACACCCCTCAAGTATATTTTAAACACCAAAACCCCGCACTCAACTTTAAATAATAAACCCTCTCAATTGAATTTTTAAAATATCTATTTTACATTCTATATTATCAACATTTATTTCTCATTTTCTTTCCAAATCTTTTTACTTTTTTTAATATCATTATACATCCTCTTTTCTAAAACCATGTTATGAACTTACCTATAGGGAGTAATAAAAATCTAATTTTCAAAATTTAAAAGAAAAATAGTAGTCAACATATAAATTAATAACACTGAATAACGAAAAATGACGAGCATAATAAAAAAAGATAAACAAAAATAAGTTTCCCGTTTTAATAGTTTTATTAATGCAATCAAAACTTAAGAATCTCGTTACAACTGAGATAAAAAAAAATGGTGAAAACATTATAAATTTTGAAATCACATGTATGAATTTCTAGTTCCGCCGATAAAAAAATAATAATTTAAAGTATATAGTTAATGCACATTATATTAAAATAAGAATCACAAAAACACACACAAAATTGTGTGTGGCAGAAACTACTTGTATGGCAAGGGATAAACATGCAAGTACAGGGATGGGAGGATGAGACTAACTGGGCAATTACACATGCAACAGAAAGGCAAACACAAGTAGAGATATACCGGATTACTTAGCAGCTTGGATGGCAGAAGAAGAGAAGCAGCAAAGAAGTTACGAGGATGATTATATAGAATATTGAATAAATTAAACTTTTATCCCTAGTATAGATCATATAATTAGAAGTGAGAGGTGATGAGATGGTTTGCTTGAATTTGGGGCCATCTATCCAAATTCAGGTCTGAGAAATGCTTGTAAATAAGTACTTTGGTAAATAATAAAATTTAATTACCAAAAAACAAAAAGAATCACAAATAGTAGATTGTGTAACAAATTCATAAAGGACAGTTGTATTTATAATATTAGTGAACTTACTTACAATTCTAAAGAGGTATAACATCATTTCAATTATAGGTAAAGCCTAGGTAATAAAAATAAATAAATAAACGTAGTACATAGATAAGGGAATTCAAATGATAAGGGAAAAATTGACACGCGCTGCCACATGAAATTTTGTCCACGTGTTATTTTCTAAAATAAAATATTAAAAATAAAATAGAATTATGTAACCGCTCTCAAAATAATAGTCGAGAAAAATATAATTTTTGTATATATTTTGTGTGTATATATATGTAACGATCCGGTCGGTCGTTACGTAGAACTTGCATTATAATTGCTGTTATTGACTTGTCATAGATTGGTTATTCTGTTATTGATGTGTTAGAGTCGATAGGCTTGAAATCGAATGGTTGTAGTGAGAGTTCAGTCATGTAGCCTTTAAAGATAACCTTATAATGAGAAAAGTCAACTGAGAGTTGACCTATTGGGAAACGACCTCGGAATGCGGATTTTATGGCTCGGATAGCTTCGTTAGGTGATTTGGGACTTAGGAGTGTGTTCTAATTATTTTTGTGATGTCCGGTGTAGAATTAGGCTTGAATTGACGAAAATTAGTTTTTGGCGATTTCCGGTTGGCAGTGAAAAATAGGCTATTGGGGTCGAAATGGAATTCCAACAGTTGGAACAGGTTCGTAATGTCATTTTGGATATGTCTGCAAAATTTCAAGTCAATCGGAGTTGTTTTGGATAGTTTCGGCATCGTTGGTGGAATTTAGAAAATTCAAAGTTCATAGGCTTGAATTCGATGTGTTTTTGGAGTTTTGATGTTGTGTTTCATGTTTCGAAGGTTCGACTAAGTTTGAATGATCATATATGATGCGTTGGTATGTTTGGTTGAGGTCCAGAGGGGCTCGGGATAGTTTTGCGTGGTTAACGGGGAGTTTGGAGCATAACTGTTGTTGCTGGTGCTGGTGTTTTCGCACCTGCGGCCTCTTCCGCAGGTGCGGGCCCGCAGGAGGGACGAAGCTCCGCAAATGCAAAAGTTTGGCTGGGTGAAGGATTTCCGCAGGTGCGAGGTAATTGTCGCACCTGCGAAGCCACAGGTGCAGGAGGTCGAGCGCAGGTGCCGAGGCTGAGGACTTTGGGGTCTTTCCGCAGGTGCGCACCTGGGACCGCAGGTACGGTTCCGCAGGTGCGCGTAAGTGATCGCAGGTGCGGAACCACTGTTCAGAAAGTATAAAAACACACCTTCGCGAATTTTAGCTATTTTTCTCAATATTTCATCCGGGTTTGAAGCTTTTGAAGGGTTTTGAAGAGGGAATTCGGTAGTTCTTCATTGAGATAAGGTTTTTGGACTCTAAACTCGTTTATATGTGATTAAAGGTCGGATTAATGGTGAAAAATTAGGGAAAAATTCAGTGCGAAATGGGTAATTAGGGCTTGGGATTAAGAGGCTTTAGAATGAGGATTTGAGGGGTCATTTAGACTTCGATTTCAGTGTTCTTGGTATGTATAGACTCGTGGGAGGATGAGGATTCGTGTGGTGTAAATTTTATCGAATTCCGAAGCGTGGGCTGGGGGTCGGGTTTGACCAATTTCGGGATTTTTGAGTATTTTTGATAAATTTTAATTGGGTTTCATTCCTTAAGCATAATTTGATGATAAAAATCTGAACTTGGTAGATTTGGAGCACTCAGAGGCCGGATTTACAGTTAAAGGAACTAGGGAATAGTATTTTAGCCGGTTTTGAGGTAAGTAACGTTTCCAAACTTGATTATGAGGGTTCGAAATCCCGAGCTAAATGATTTATGACTATTGTTTAGGTGACACACTTGCCAAGTGATGGGCGTGCGGGCGTGCACCGAGTATTTGTGGCCTGGCTTATCCCATGGCACCGCTTAATGATTATTCCCTGATGATATTTGTGCTTCTGTTAATGTGGTAATTGTGAACCTCTTAGAAATCATGTTAAGTATAAATGCTAGGTTTCACGCCGAAAGTGCTGAGACCCGAGTGGTCATATATTACTGTCTCATTTTGTGATTATTTGATTCCATACACTCAGTCCTGTTATAGCATACCACTTCATATCTCAGTCTCAGTATTATTAATTATATGCATACTTATCCGAAGTCTTTACACCCCCCAGTGAGCACATTGATGATGAGGGATGGATCTTTCCTGGGCATGGATCTTGTCCGAAGCTGATGTTATGTGAGGGATGGATCTTCCCTGGGCAGGGATCTTGTCTGTAGTTGATGTTATGTGAGGGATGGATCTTCCCCGGATGTGGATATTGTCCGAGTGTTGTATTCCGGAGATGGATCTTCTCCGTGGGGGCTGAGATGGATCTTCCCTGTGACATGTTGGCATGTAGAACATATGGAAGTATATCTAGTATATTCTGTTGTTATTTTATGATAAACTGTGGACATGCCTAAATTTTATACGCTGATGATTTAATTATTGAGGTTTAGTCCGTTACTACCTCTCAGCCCATAGTTTGGGTTCGTTACTTCTGAGTTGGTGTACTCACGTTACCCCCTGCACCTTGTGTGCAGATCCAGATACACCGAGACCCGGTAGTGGATATTGAGCAGCTGTTAGAGTTTTCATTAGAGTTGTCGAGGTAGCAGCTGGCGATCGCGGCCTCGTCTTCTCCTTCTTATTCTACCTGTTGTTCTTTATTTTTGAGACAATGTTGTCTATTTCTCCTTTCTTTGCTTTATGTTATAGTAGCTCATGACTGAGTGACACCGGATCCGGATTTGGAGGTTTAAATTTAGTTTTTCAAATATTGCTTTTTAAACTTCAGATTCTTAGCATTATCAATAAATTCGTTTAAAATTCGTATTCTTACCGGAAATTGAATTTAGCTTAGTTAAAAAGGGCGGCTTGCCTGGTTCCACGACAGGCGCCATCACGACTCCGAAATTGGATCGTGACAATATATATATTATATACAAATTTTATACACTTTTCCGACTGCCGAATATAAATAATTCTGGCGTAGGCAAAAAATGATCTTTGCCCTAAAATATTTACCATTTTAAGTTCATTAATTATTCAGATCATCTTCTTTCCGACAAAAATTGTTAAAAAACTTGGACGGAACATGCTTATCTAGGCGATAAAAATTTTATTTGACTAAATATAATAAAGTTTCAACAATGTTTTTTTACAGATATGGCAGGAAAATAAAAAAATATACACGTGGATCAAATAGTCACCGCATAGAACAAAGACATGAAAAAGAATACGTAGTTGAAAACTCCATTAATCTATAAACAAATTGCTAAAAATAGTAAAGAAGTTTCAACCAAGTTTTTAAAAAACAAATTTGGCCTGCAAAAAGAAATACATAATTAGAATAATAGCTTGCTAAATAAAAAGAAATATACAGTTACAACTCTATTATGTTGGCTAAAAAATCCTTTGGTTAAAAATAATGGGGTTACAACTGTGATGACCCGATAGGTCATTTATAATTTTACCTTTCATTTCTGTGTTTCGAAACCTCAAATATCTCCGTTTAACTTTTCTCGATTTGCGAGCACAATTCGTATCCTTTTTCCGGAAGGTTTTTATGAGAAAATCGATGAAAATGTGAAATCGTGCCTTAAAACTGTCACGATCCGAATTCCCACTGTCGGGATCGTGATGGCGCCTAATGCTGCATTTGCTAGGCAAACCAACATTAGAAGTTTGCGACATAATAATCTTACACAATACTGAGAACTACTACAACTCCACACAGAATAATTAAAGTAAGAAAACGAAACTTGCATATTAAAACTGCGCATGTGAAATTGTATGTCTAGCTACCCAATGTCTGGAGTCACAACTCACCGACTACTAAGTAATGTACTACAAGTATTTGGCTGAAAGAAAATGTGTAACTGTTTGTGAACTAAATAAAACAATAATGAATAATAGGGAAGTGGCTCCAGGAATCTGCGGAAGTCGGCAGATCTACCTCGGGTCTCCGTGCGAAAGTCATCTACAACTCGAAATCAGCTCGGGCCTATACTTGGATCTGAACAGAAAGTGCAGAGTGCAGTATCAGTACAACCGACCCCATATACTGGTAAATGTCGAGCCTAACCTAGGCGAAGTAGTGACGAGGCTAGGACAGGACACCACATAAAACCTGAACAGTATAATTATGCTAGTGGGAATGACAGCAAATACATAAATAAAATAGCACACGATGGGAGAGGTACATACAGTAGGAGATTTCAATATAAGGGGTGAGAATAACGAAAATACAGAAATAAACGGTAATCTGTAAACAATTTAACCAATTAAAACAGAAAGGAAAACTGCACGGCATCACCCTTCGAGCTTTTACTCTCAACTTCACCAAATAATAAATAAGAATGCACGGCATCACCCTTCGTGCTTTTACTCTCAACCTCACAATATTAATAAATCATGAACGACATTACCCTTCGCGCTTTACACTCTTACTCACAATAGAATTAAATCATGCACGGCATCACCCTTCGTGCTTTACACTCTTCCTCACAATATAAATAAATCATGCACGACATCCCCCTTAGTGGTTTACACTCTTCTTCACAATTCACAGAATCAATAACAACGGATAGAGAGAAGTTTCACAAAGAAATCAATATTTCATCAATGATTACTTTCACAATTTAACATCTCAACCTTGAATCAATATTCACAATTTTATCAACCTCGGTAGAACCGGATACAATTCTCCCAACACTTCAATAGCAACAATAAACATGGAAAACAAGATTTAAGACTATTGCAAGAATGAAATTTCACTCGCATGCTATGACTCGACTACAACACATAGGTGCTCGTCACCTCACCTATACATCGTATTCAACAACAAAACACATAGCAAATAGACGACAATACCTAATCCCTCAAGCTAAGGTTAGCCACAACACTTACCTCGCTTTGCAACCATTTCAAGATTCCAATAAACCTTTGCCTCGCGAATCCGTGTCCGAAGGCTTCAAATCTAGTTACAAACAATTCAATATACTCAATACAAATTGTAGGAATTAATTCCATATGAATTTACTAATTTTCCGGATTAAAATCCGAAATTTAACTTAAGATTTCCTGTGGGGTCTACGTCTCAGAATCCGACGAAACTCACAAAATCCAAACACCCGTTCCGATACGAGTTCAACCATACAAAAATTATCGAATTCCGACATCGGATTGGCATGCAAATCTTAAATTTTTATTTTTGGAAGATTTGATAAAAATCTGATTTTTCTTCAATAAATTCATGGATTCATGATATAAATGAGTATGGAATCATGATCTATTAAGGGTTTAGGATAAAGAACACTTACCTCGTTCAAATTTGTGAAAACCCCTCTGAAAATCGCCCAAACCGAGCTCCTCCAACTCTATTTTTGTCAAAAATGGCCAAAAATCCTCATTTTATAGAATTTTATTCTTCGGGTGCCACAGGTGGCGCTGATTCCAGTAGAAAAACAAATCCCGGCGCCCTGAATAGCGCCCCGCTCTACCATGGGCGTTGGCGATGAGAAATTATTTTTCCCCGTCACGCAAATATGCATAACTCTCTCATACGATGTCCGAATTCGACGATTCCTTTTGCTATGGCTCCGAAATCTTAATACGAATATAATGATTCAATAAAAACTGAATTTGGAGCTCATTTTATTAATGTGATACCACTTATTCTTGAAGAAATGACGTCGAAACATTTTTGAAATGTCCAAGTTAAATTCCGTTAACCATCCGTACTCCACCCGAGGCTCTCGGGACCTCAACCAAATATATCAACAAGTCCTAAAACATCATATAGAATTACTCCGGGTTTCAAATCATTCCAAGAAATGTCGAAACTACAATGCACACCTCGATTCAGACTTATGAGCTTCAAACTTTTCCATTTACAAAACTTGTGCCGAAACATATCAAATGAATCCGGAATGACTTCAAATTTGGAACACAAGTCATAATTTACATAACAGAGCTATTACCATTTTCGAAATCTCAATATGAATCCGATATCAATAAAGTCAAATCCGTGGTCAAACTTTGAAACATTAGCCTTTAGATTTCTAGTTTCCGTTAAATGGCTATAACTTGAGTTAGGGGCCTCCAAATTTGATTCCGGGCATATGCCCAAGTCCTAAATCATGATACAAACCTAATGGAACTATTAAAACACTGATTCGGGTCCGTTCTCTCAGAATGTTGACCGAAGTCAGCTCAAATGAGTTTGAAATCTCTATTTCACATTTTAATCCAATTTTTCACATAAAAGCTTTTAGGAAAATTATACGGATTGCACACACAAGTCGAGGAATGATAAATATTGATTTTCAAGGTCTTAAAACACAGAAATGATTATTAAATTTAAAGATGACATTTTGGGTCATCACATTCTCCACCTCTATAACAAATGTTCGTCCTCAAACGGAATTAGTAAAGTACCTGAGCTGGTGAAAAGATCTGGATATCTATTCCGCATGTCTGACTCGGAATCCCAAGTAGATGCGTCAACAGGCTGACCTCTCCACTGCACTCGAACTGAACGGTAACTTTTTGACCTCAATTGACGAACCTGCCGGTCTAGAATGGCTACTGGCTCCTCCTCATAAGTCAAATCCTTGCCCAACTGGACAGAGCTAAAATCTAACACGCGGGACGGGTCACCATGATATTTCCGGAGCATAGACACATGGAATATAGGATGAAATGAGGATAACCCTGGAGGCAACGCAAGTCTATAGGCTACCTCCCCAACTCCCTCGAGGATCTCAGATGGCCGGATATACCTAGGGCTCAACTTGCCCTTCTTCCAAAACTCATGACACCCTTCATGGGCGACACCCGATGTAATACCCTCTCCCCGACCATGAATGCCAAATCAAGAACTCTATGGTCACCATAACTCTTTTGCATGGAATGAGCTGTACGAAGTCGATCCTGTATAATCTTGACTTTTTCCAAGGCCTCCTGAACTAAATCTGTACCTAATAACCGAGCCTCCCCCGACTCAAACCACCCAATCGGCGACCTACACCGTCTAATATATAATGCCTCATAAGGAGCCATCTGAATGCTTGAATGGTAGCTGTTATTGTAGGCAAACTCCGAAAGTGGAAAGAACCTCCAAAGTCTATAACACAAGCGCGAAGCATATCTTCTAATATTTTAATAGTGCGCTCGGACTGTTCGTCCGTCTGTGAATCAAATGTTTTACTCAACTTAAATCGCGTGTCAAACTCACGATTTACAGCCCTCCAGAAATGCAAGGTGAACTACGTACCTTGATCTGAAACAATAGACACTGGCACACCGTGAAGGCGGATAATCTCACGGATATAAATCTCAGCTAATCGCTCTGAAGAATAGGTAACTGCCACTGGAATGAAATGTGCTGACTTAGTCAACCTGTCCATAATGACTCATACTGCGCCAAACTCCTTCTGAGTCCGCGGAAGTCCAACAACAAAATCCATAGTGATATGCTCCCACTTCCACTCAGGAATTTCTAACTTTTGAAGTAAACCACCAGGTCTATGATGCTCGTACTTAACTTGTTGAAAATTCAGACACCGAGCTACATATGCAATTATATACTTTTTCATTATCCTCCACCAATAATGTTGTCGCAAATCTTGATACATTTTGGCAGTACCCGAATGAATAGAATACCGAGAACTGTGGGCATCTTCAAGAATTAACTCACGAAGCCCATCCACATTAGGAACACAATTACGACCCTGCATCCGTAGAACTATATCATATCCCACAACAACCTGCTTGGCACCACCGTGACGCACCGTGTCCTTAAGGACAGGCAAATTAGGGTCGTCATACTGTCACTCTTTGATATGCTCATATAAAAAAACCGAGCGACTGTGTAAGCTAGAACCTAACTAGGCTCCGAAATATCTAGCCTCACAAACTGGTTGGCCAAATTTTGAACATCTGTAGCTAGAGGATCTCACCAACTGGAATATATGCAAGGCTGCCCATACTCTCAGCCTTTCTACTCAAAGCATAGACCACCACATTGGCCTTTCCCAGGTGATACAGAATAGTGATATCATAGTCGTTCAACAACTTTAACCATCTTCTCTGCCTCAAATTAAGATCTTTATGTCTGAATAGATATTTTAGACTATGATGATCTGTGAATACTTCACATGACACACCATAAAGGTAGTGTCTCCAAATCTTCAGTACATGAACAATGGTTGCCAATTATAAGTCATGAACATGATAATTATTCTCATGGACTTTCAACTATCGCGACGCATAAGCAATCACTTTGCCATCTTGCATTAATACTGCACCAAGTCCAATGCGAGATGCATCACAATACACTATGTACGATCCTGAACCTGTGGGCAACACCAACACTGGCGTGGTAGTCAAAGCAATCTTGAGTTTCTAAAAGTTCAACCCACTCTCGTCCGACCATTTGAATGGAACACCATTTTGGTTCAATATGACCTTAATAGTTGTTCATAACCAATTACAAAATCATCAAATAACTTCATGTTAACAATAATCTTCTTTCAAAACTTCACAATACTGATAACGAGATGCGATGCATGAAGACCTCATAATTATTTACCCGAATTAATGTGTCTCATTTAACACCACATGGGCGGGCACCTACCTCGTAGGTTAAAGCTCAATAATTATAACACGAATTTGGCAAATTTTGCACAAATAATTTTATACAAAAAATTTCAAATAAGCCTAATATGCACGACTCCCTATTAATACTGTAGTAAAATTTTTAATTTCATAAGGGATAATTTAAACACAAGAATTTTCACTCACAAGGATCTCGTCCTTATATAACTTCCACCATGGCTCGTAGCCCGATTTAAACACATCAAATCATATTAAAATGAGAGGATCTCGTCCTCAGTTCTGAATCATAAGTAATATGCACATTGTGCCGATAAGAACATTCCATTTTATTCTTTTAAATATTTTTGGTTAAACAAAATCACAACACATAATGATAGACATAGCTATCTCCATAGAATATCCCAACATGAGTGTTCACATAAGTAGATTTCAGGGTTACAAAGCTCACCCATGAGTGGAGCATATTAGGAAGACTTTCCTAGATACTCATAACCGAATCAAGTTAAGGAAATTGTCACTTTATAATAACTAGAGATCGTACTTGTAACGACACCATCTGGTGTAGAGACCTCAGCCATACCATAAAAAACATATCAACGGGCTGGGTCTCCACCTCTAGGAGTCTGACCTCCACCTTTGACATTCCGTCCCCTTTCCCTAGTTGGTCAGGTAAGTGGAGTTGTAACTGCAATGGGGCACGTAGCCCGAGTGCTCTGATGAAATACGTCTCTCCCAAGTTTAGGACAATTTTCTCATGATGTCCCTAGTATCGCCACATTCATAGCAACCCCTTTTGCGGGTTTGGCTGCTCATATCGAGTTTATTCCATAATTGGAATAACCGTTATAGGAATCTCGTAGCGGTGGTGCATTAAAAAAACTCATCGGAGCACCCCGAGTAATCAGATATATGGACTGGGCTGGCCGACTTCCCAACCCCTGCCATAATGATTTGTTGTTGCAGAGTAGCATCCACTGAGTCTTTTAGAAGCTCGAGACCTCTTGGTCTCCTTCTTCCTCTTTTCCTCATCCTGGACACATTCTAACATCTTGGCAATTTCTACCACTAGCCGAAATGAAGTATCAACCTGTCCTGAGTCGCACAAAATTTTGCGATCATATTTGAGTCCTTTAATGAGTCTGTGGACTCGCTCTCTGGATGTATGAACCGAAGTAGGAGTATGATGGGCTAACTTATCGAACCTGATGGCATATTCTGACACTATCATGGTGACCTGACGGAACCGTTCAAACCCTATGCGCCACACATTATGGAGACTCCGAGAAACAAACTCTTTCAAAAGCATTTATAAGAACTGATCCAAGTAGTTGGTGTTGCATTGGATGGCCGTCCTCTTCGTAGGCTTGCCATAAACACTGACGGCCAATTTCTTCTTTTACTATGCTGACTCCACACTTCTGATCTACCCCATTTATTCATATACTCTTCGTTATTCTTTGGGGTAACTCTTATCCCTATTGATGCACAACGATCACAAAAGTAGAGCTCTATATAGATAAATATTGGCACGAACCACATAGTCTAGAAGCTCATCAACCACTGTACTTCCTCTGAAGCACCTCAAAATCCGCAACCGTGACTCCCACGCTGAGTGGACCTTCTACAGATTTAACGTTGTTTATATAACTTCTTTGGTACTTAGTTATAGGGTTATTAAGGAGGCAGACATATCGCAAGTCCCAACTTTATCTCTTGCAAAATCTCAGGCCTTATACATTCCAGGCCAAAACCGATGTAACACATGACCCCGCAATCTATTTCTTGACAGTGGAATTCCCCACTTGGCACGAAGTCATAGGTCACAACGTCTGATAATACACAATGTTAAACTTCACAGCTTATATAAATCAACCAGATGCCAAGGTCTGTTGCACCCCTACATGATTCACTAGGTTATCTCTCAATACGTCCGCATCTTCAGTCGGAGCCACAACTGGTCTAGTAAATACATAATCTTTCCACCACCTCTTGGTGGAATCCGTCATCTGAAACACAGCAAAATCAACCCCATTGCTTTCAACTATTCCCATGTTCTGCAATACTTCATAGCAGCGGTCAAGAGAATCATGTGCGTCCTCAAAAGATATACCACTAAGATGGATTGGAAATAGATTGGTAAAATTTTCCAACCTCAATAAACGGACTAGTGCGTTCTGCAACACTAGAGTAGCTATAAATCCTTCTTGAAGCTGAACTGGTTCAACATGTATCGACCGAGCTAGAACCTCCGCTTATAGATCCACTTGAGGCTCTATGATAGGTGCTGATGTTCGAAATCTAGACTGAGCTCTGCCTATGCCTCTTCCTCTAATCGTAGTTGTCATTGGGGCTCCATTTCTTGTACGGTTGTAGACGCATTGCGTGCTGTCGAGATTTGCGAGAGAACAAGAATAGACGAGTTTAATCATCAATGATAGAATAAATTCGCGAGATCGAGTAGAATAGAAGTGAAATTTTTCCTAACTTTATAGCCTCTGAGAGATAAGTACAGACGTCTCCATACTGATCCCTCAGAATCTACTAAGCTTGTCCGTGAATTGTGAGACTTAGGCAACCTAGTTCTCTAGTACCAACTTATCACGACCTGAATTCCCACTGTCGGGATTGTGATGGCGCCTAACGCTGCACTTTCTAGGCAAGCTAACATTAGAAGTTTGCGACATAATAATCTTACACAATACTGAGAACTACTACAACTCCACACAAAATAATTAAAGTAAGGAAACGAAACTTGCATAATAAAACTGCGCATGTGAAAACTGTATGTCTAGCTACCCAGGGTCTGGAGTCACAACTCACGAACTACTAAGAATTTACTACAAGTATTTGGCTGAAAGAATATGTATAATTGTTTGTGAACTAAATAAAACAGTAATGAATAATAGGGAAGAGACTCCAGGAATCTGCGGAAGCCGACAGATCTACCTCGGGTCTCCGTGCAAAAGTCAGCTACAACTCGAAATCAGCTCAGGCCTATACCTGGATCTGCACAGAAAGTGCAGAGTGACGTGTCAGTACAAGAGACCCCATGCACTAGTAAATGTCGAGCCTAACCTCCACGAAGTAGTGACGAGGCTAGGACAGGACACCATATAAAACCTGAACAATATAATCATGCCAGTGGGAATAACATCAAATACAGAAATAAAACAGAACTGGGGAGTGGACATACAGTAGGGGATTTCAATATAAGGGGTGAGAATAGCGAAAATACAGAAATAAACGGTAATCAGTAAACAATTTAAGCAATTAAAACAGAAAGGAAAACTGCATGGCATCACCCTTCGAGCTTTTACTCTCAACCTCACCAAATAATAAATAAGAATGCACGGCATCACCCTTCGTGCTCTTACTCTCAACCTCACAATATAAATAAATCATGCACGTCATCACCCTTCGTGCTTTACACTCTTCCTCACAATGGAATTAAATCATGCACGGTTTCACCCTTCGTGCTTTACACTCTTCCTCACAATATAAATAAATCATGCACGACATCACCCTTCGTGCTTTACACTCTTCCTCACAATATAAATAAATCATGCACGACATCACCCTTCGTGCTTTACACTCTTCCTCACAATTCCCAGAATCAATAACAACGGATAGAGAGAGGTTTCACATAGAAATCAATATTTCATCAATGATTACTTTCACAATTTAACATCTCAACCTTGAATTGATATTCACAATTTTATCAACCTCGGTAGAACCGGATACAATTCTCCCGACATTTCAACAGCAATAATAAGCATGGAAAACAAGATTTAAGACTACGAAATTACAAGAATGGGATTTCACTCGCATGCTATGACTTGACTACAACACATAGGTGCTCGTCACCTCACCTATACATCATATTCAACAACAAAACACGTCGCAAATAGACGACAATACCTAATCCCTCAAGCTAAGGTTAGACATAACACTTACCTCGCTTTGCAACCAATTCAAGATACTAATAAACCTTTTCCTCACGAATTCGTGTCCGAAGGCTTCAAATCTAGTTACAAACAATTCAATATACTCAATACAAATTGTAGGAATTAATTCCATATGAATTTACTAATTTTCTGGATTAAAATATGAAATTTAACTCAAAAATCACCCATGAGGCCCACGTCTCAGAACCCGATGAAACTCACAAAATCCAAAAACCCGTTCCGATACGAGTTCAACCATACAAAAACTATCGAATTCCGACATCGGATTGGGTTGCAAATCTTAAATTTTTATTTTTGGAAGTTTTGATAAAAATCTGATTTTTCTTCAATAAATTCACGGATTCATGATATAAACGAGTATGGAATCATGATCTATAAAGGGTTTAGGATAAATAACACTTACCTCGTTCAAATTTGTGTAAACCCCTCTAAAAATTGCCCAAACCGAGCTCCCCCACCTCTATTTTTGTCAAAAATGGCCAAAACCCCCTGTTTTATAGAGTTTTACGCTTAGGGCTCCACAGGTGGCGCTGATTCCAGTAGAAAACAAATCTCGGCGCCCTGAATAGTGCCTCGCGCTACCCTGGGAGCTGGCGATGGGAAATTATTTTTTCCCGTCACGAAAATGTGCATAACTCTCTCATACGATGTCCGAATTCGACGATTATTTTTGCTATGGCTTCGAAATTTCAATACGGATTTACTGCTTCAATAAAAACTGAATTTGGAGCTTATTTGAATGTGATACCACTTATTATTGAAGAAACGACGTCGAAATATTCTTGAAATGTCCAAGTTAAATTCCGTTAACCATCCGAACTCCACCCTTGGCCCTCGGGACCTCAATTAAATATATCACAAGTCCTAAAATATCATATGGACTTACTCGGGGTTTCAAATCATTCCAAGTGATGTCGAAACTACAATGCATACCTCGATTCAGACTTATGAGCTTTAAACTTTTCCATTTACAAAACTTTTGCCGAAACATATCAAATGAATCCGGGATGACTTCAAATTTGGCACACATGTCATAATTGACATGACGGAGCTATTACATATTCGGAATCTCAATCTGAGTCCGATATCAATAAAGTCAAATCCGTGGTCGAAACTTTAGAACATTTAGCCTTTAGGTTTCTAGTTTTCGTTAAATGGCTATAACTTGAGCTAGGGGCCTCCAAATTTGATTCCGGGCATACACCCCAGTACTAAATCACGATACAGACCTAATGGAACTTTCAAAAAACTAATCCGGGTCCGTTTTCTCAGAATGTCAACCGAAGTCAACTCAAATGAGTTTGAAAGTTCTATTCACTTTTTAATCCAATTTTTCACATACAAAATTTTCGGATAATTATACGGATTGTACACACAAGTAGAGGAGTGATAAATATTTCTTTTCAAGGTCTTAGAACACAGAAATGATTATTAAATTTTAAGATGACATTTTGGGTCATCACAAAAACTCATTTGAGTTGACTACAGTCAACTTTTTGTGTAAACGGACTCAGATCAATGTTTTGACGGTCCCAGTGGGTCCGTATCATGATTTGGGACTTGGGTGTATGCCCAGAATCGAATTCAGAAGTCCCTAACTTGATTTAACATAATTTTTTGAAAACTAGCAATTTAAAGGTTTAAGGGAATTGAAGGAGCAGTTGTAAGATTTGCTTGATAAGGGCTTCGTTAGACCTAGTGTCTCGTCCTGGGGTACGCCGATATTGTTCGTGAATAAGAAAGATGGGTCGATGAGGATGTGTATCGACTATCGGTAGTTGAATAAAGTCACTATCAAGAACAAGTATCCGTTTTCGAGGATTGATGATTTATTTGATCAGCTTCAGGGTGCCAACGTGTTTTCGAAGAGTGATTTGAGGCCTGACTACCATCAGTTGAAGATTAGGGCATCCTATGTCCCTAAGATGACTTTTCAGACTCAATATGGGTATTATGAGTTTCTAGTGATGTTATTTGGGTTGACAAATGGCCCAACAACATTTGAAGAATTGATGAACCGGGTGTTCAAGCCCTATTTGGATTGTTTTGTGATTTTATTCATTTATGATATTCTTCATCTACTCCCGCAGTCGATAGGAGCATGAGAAACATCTTTGGATTGTACTTCAGAGTCTGAGAGATAGCCAGCTATATGCCAAGTTCTCAAAGTGTGAGTTTTGGTTAGACTCAGTCGCCTTTTGGGGCATGTTGTATCGGAAGAGGGCATAAAGTTGGATCCTAAGAAGATTGAGGCAATTCAAAATTGACCTAGACTTACTTCAGCTACAGAGATCCGGAGTTTCCTAGGTTTGGCGGGTTATTATCGTCGGTTTATGGAGGGGTTTTCATCCATACCAACCCCATTGACTAGATTGACTCAGAAGGGTTCCCATTCAGATGGTCGGATAAGTGCAAGTTGAGCTTTCAGAAGCTCAAGACTGCTTTGACTACGACGCCGCTATTGGTGTTGTCCACATGTTTAGGATCTTACACAGTATATTGTGATGCATCTCGTATTGGGCTCAGTGTAGTATTGAATTAGGATGGCAGGGTGATTGCATACGTGTCGCGGCAGTTGAAGGATCATGAGAAGAATTACCATGTTCATGACTTAGAGTTGGCAACCATTTGTTGATACCCAATTTTTCCCTATATTATTTTCAAAATGCATATCTATCTTCAAAATAGTACATGAGCATCAACTGATATTTTTTCCATAATTTTTGCATTTTTCTAAGGATTTTATTAATTTATTCCATTATTTTTATTATATATATTATTATTAATTGCATCAAAAATAATTTTATAACAATTTTATGACTAATTTTATTATTTATGTTTATACTAAGCTTAATCATTTCATAAATAGTCACATTTACATTTTTTTGGGTTATAATTGCAATAACATTACAATAATAGCCCACGTATTATTACATTATTTCACCAGAAAATAGCTTTTTATATTTTTATAATGTTGAGTAATTATTCTAAATCATCTCTATGCATGAAAATCATTTCTTATAATTTTTTTAATTATTCTTACAAATTATATTATTAATTAATTGGGTATTTAACAAATATCCCCCTTCAATTTCATTTTAATTAAATTACACCAGCCTAAATACCTTTAATACACAACCCAATCCACCCCAGGCCCAATTTTGTACCTATCCGACCCATACCTTTCTCCAATTGTGGCAATTGATCTTTGAGATCAACGGTCCATATTAACCATTTCTTTTTTTAATAAAACGAACCCTAACCCCCCCCCCCCCCCCATTTTCTTCCGCCGTCATTGTTTCTTCTAATCCATCCCCTTCTCTCTCAATCTCCCCCTAAAACCTAATTGTTGTCACCAGTAAAACTCCCTGTCTACGGGGGTTTCTATGTATCATCCGACCCTTGCCGGCCTTCTACATCTTCTGGTTGTTCAAGTTCATCGATTCCTAAGGGAATCTCAAAGAGATTCAACCTGATTTGTTCGAAACCTTCTCACAGGCCTGTCTATGGCCATTTTCGTTTGTGAGTATTGTTTTCTTCCTATTTTTGGTTCAAATCTATGGTTTTGGACCGAGTTTCTTTCATCTCTGTTATTTTCGAAAACCCTAGTCTTATGACTACTTGGGTCTGTTCATATCCCTGTAGATATGAAACGTTCTGAGTATTATTGGTATTTTCTTCGAAAACTTTCTATTTTCCTTATTTAATTTCAGTGATTTCTAAGAACTAGGGTTCGTTCTAAGTTCTCTTCAAACGAGTTTCAAACTTTCAAGTGTTTAATTTGATTATTTCTTTACCGGTTTGATTAATCTTTGTGTATATACTTTAAACCCTAGGTATTTCTGTTTATGGCAATGATTTCTTCAATTTTCTTCCCGTTATGTGTTTATTACTGTCAATCAATTATTTTGGCTGATTTTATTTGGGATTCAAACATATTTTCCCGTTCAAATCAGTACTTCTCTATGATTTACCTGTTTTCCTTATTTGTGGCTTTAATTAGTACCACTTTCCTTAATTAAACCATTATTTTGATTTAGGAGTTTTATATGGTATGTGATTGATTTTATTACCTTATTTGAGCCCTAATTTATACTATTAACTGACTCTCCCTATTTTAGGGGTCCCTCCCAGATTTTTTATTTGATTTGATTAGTTAAATCCCCCAATTAACTGGTCGATTTATTCGACTACCCTATTTATGAACCCTGACTTATTCCTGCCTTATTTGTCTTACCTCACTAAGTTCTGTATATACTTTCATTACTGACTCTTCTGGGACGCGAACATAGTTCATAAACACACACACACACACACACAAAAACTCTACTCTCATTAAAAACCTTTTTGCTACTTGTGTACTACATTGTCTAGCCGTGAAAGCCAAGGCTAGACTACTGAGTTCTGCATACTATTACCTTCTGTTTGCTACCTTTAACTGGTATGTTTCTATTCCTAATGTCATTCATTATACTATAAATCTTAAACCTATGTGCTTTCTAATCTGTTGTTACACTTATATTGAATCCATGTCTTTTCTGTATTTCAATTAGCATGGTTGCTTCTGTCTTTCCTGTGACTTCAATTAGTATGGCTACTTTAGTGTAATTGAACTTGTACCTTCCTTGATTCAAGTCAACATGATTACATCTGTATTTTAGGTCTATGTCTTACTGCTTTTAATCAACATGATTACTTCTGTATTTAGGTTTATGTCTTACTGCTTTTAATCAGCATGATTACTTCTGTGTTAGGTCTATATCTTACTGCTTTTAATAAGCAGGTTTACTTTATGTGTTTAAACTTCTATGTATTTCTTGTCTATTGCTTTAAGTCAGTATGATTACTTCTATCATTAGGTCCCATTCAGTAGTCTGGTTGTTACCACATGTAGTTAGACTTATGTGTTTCCTGTTTAGGGCCCTAAATCAGTATGTTATGTCCTATTGAGTGCTATGGAATTTGGCTGTTCTAATATGACAACTTGCTTTGTGTTAATCAACATGATTTTATTCCTAATCAGTTCCATGTGTTCCTGATTAAGGACTTCAATATTCCTAACCTCTGCTACCCCTTATCTGTGCAGTTGTATGTTCCTAGCATGCTATATTCCCACCTAATATCAATTACTTAACTAATCTAGGAAATGTGAATCTTTGCTATGAAACTTTGTGACCATGTTTCTGTTTGTTGTTGTTTGCTGGATCCTTTGTTTTCAGAATGCTGCAATGACTCTGTTTGCTCTAGGTCACTTCTAAACTGCTTTACTTCCAAACTGCTTTCTTTAAATTGTTTCTATTTTCAGGCACTATCTTCCACTCCTACTCTTAGAATACCTAGGGTCTTGCCCGTCCGGTGTGAGCACTACTTAGGAGTCCATGAGACTCTTCCGAACTCTAACACACTAGGGTTGGCTCTTCCACACCTATGCACAAAAATGTTTTCTTTAAAGGGTCCTTGGTGTGAGCATTGCCCGGGGTCCCTGAGGCCCTTAGGAACTTTGACGCACCAGGATACCATCTTGGATGCTATGAGATGTTGGCACTTCAGACTTGGTTGAAGGCTTGGTTCTCCAGGTTTGCTTTTGGGCCTATCCAGGCTCCCTATAGTATATTAATCCCATTTTTGTAATTCATTTATCTTTGGGCTCTAATAATGATTCTTGTAAAAACAGATATTGGGGATATTAGTAAAATGGGAGGGACTTTTATATATATTTTTGGGGAATTGGGTAGAAATCATGCTCCTAGGATTGTTATGACTATCTATATGCATTAGAAACCATGCTTTGTGCATTAGGTTCATCATATTATTTGTTTTAAACTGCCATTTCTCAAATTCTGCATACTCATATCTGTGTTAGAAATCCTGTTTCTAGGTTGTTTATCAATCCTGCCTTAATAACCATGTTCATAAACTTTCCTATGTGCATTAGAGATCCTGTTCCTAGGATTTTTATTGTGTCGCTTAAATATCATGTCTATAGTTTAAACGCATAAAAAATCAGTTTTGTCACCTAGCCATCATGCCCATAAGGAACAATTATAAAAGTAGTCCCAACATCTAGACATCATGCTCGTAGAGATAAAAATATGAAACCACTTCTGTAATGTCTGTCATCATTTTTAGCGTCTACACAGCATGCCTATGGGGTCTAATGAATAAGAACTGCCTGCTTAAAATCGATAATTGGTTTATTATGGTTCTGATTAACAATTAGATATCATGTTTATAGGATACTGCTGATCCTCACCTAGGCAAGCCTATAGGAAAATTAAACTTCTGAAGTTATAAAACTGTGTCTTGTTTGACTGTTTGTAAATTGCCTAAATTCAGGAAGCCATAAAATCAGTAGGCAAACTGATTAGGTATCCACTACCTCGCTTTAATAAAATATTGCATATTCTGCTTTGTGCTCACTTAGATATCATGCTATAGGACTTTTAAAGTGTTTAAAAACTGTTGTTTGAGACGTGCAAATTGTTTGCTTAGTTGTGGAGGTAAATGTAAGCCTCTAATTGCTTTGTTATATGACAATCCTATTTGTTTTGTTTGTCGTTTAGATTTTCTCCTTTTAAGCACCATAAGTGAGTCTAGAACTCCTTAACTAAGAGTCCTAAATACTACCAGGACCATAAGTAAGGGACGGGTAATGCACACATAGAGTACACATTTAATTAGAATCGCTTATATAACCATTAATGGGAGGGCAATTCGGTAGTAAAGGATATGATGACCTATGCTCTAATGCTACGCGTAACACCTCTATTTGAAGAAAGTTTACCGAGTATTGCACAAAAGTGATCCTATAGGCTAATAAACCTAGGACCTCCTTTTCGTTCCTAATAATCCTTATGTGTTTAAATTTCTTTATTTCCTCAGTGACTAATTCACAAAATGAGTTTGGCCGGGACCCACCATTGTGGACCTCGAGGGGTGCCTAGCACCTTCCCTTCAAGGTAATTTCGAGCCCTTACCCAATCTCTGGTAATGTAAACCGGTTCATGAGTTTTCTGTATTAGGTGCCCTAACGCACCTTAAATCCGTTAGGTGGAGACTCTTCAATTTCTATACCCCTTACCAAAAGGAAGTGAGTTGTCCCAAGAATGTCGAAACCCAGACTCTGCGAGGAAAAAGGGGCGCGACAGCATGGCGACTCTGCTGGTAGCTATCGATTACTTCACTGACAATGCTGCAAATCTTAACAGTGATCTGATGAAAGCCATGTGTGAGACTTTCAAGATCAAGCACAAGAATTCCACAACATATAGACCTCAAATGAATGGAGCTATGGAAGCTGCCAACAAGAACATCAAGAAGATACTAAGGAAAATGGTAGAAAATCACAAACAATGGAATGAGAAGCTACCATTTGTTTACTGGGATACCGTACCACAGTCCGCACATCAACCGGGGCAACACCCTCTTTGCTAGTTTATGGTACTAAAGTTGTCATTCCCAACGAAGTGGAAATTCCTTCCTTGAGAATCATACAGGAAGCCGAGCTCAATGACGCAGAATGGATAAGGAGCCACTATGAGCAGCTAGCCCTCATATATGGAAAGAGGATGAACGCGGTATGTCACGGTCAACTTTATCAGAACAGGATGTCCAGAGCCTTCAACAAAAGAGTCAAGTCGAGACAGTTCATACCGGGGCAGCTGGTGTTGAAAAAGATCTTTCCGCATCAAGATGAAGCCAAAGGGAAATTCTCTCCCAATTGTCAAGGTCCTTACATGGTTCAAAGAGTATTGATACGAAGATCCCTCATACTCACAGAAATGGACGGATAAGTCTGGCCAAAACCAATCAATGCAGATGCAGTCAAGCGATATTATGTGTAACTGTTTATGTTTTTCGCACATGATGTAAATTGAACTACGCTCGACCTGATTCCCGTTTAAGAGGGGATACATAGGAATCCCTATAGGTTCGATCATAATTTAATAAAATTTTTATTTTCCCTATAATCAGAAACTGGGGCAGAATTTTGAGGAGGACCCTCAAAATTCGGAAGCAAGTTCAGCAGTTCGCCGCATATAAAGCAGTCAGAAGTGTTTGTCTATTTAAATGGGGAAGAATTTCGAGGAGGACCCTCAAAATTCTACAGCAAGAGAAGTCGCTATGTCTTTGATCCTGTCACAGTCACTGGTTCATCTAACCAATTTCTAAAATATATTTTTACTATGTCTTTGAAAACTATGCATGCCTGCTTTCGAGATAAACTCTGTTTAGCAAATTCTACCCCAATGATTTGAACAGGATCTTCAGACCGAGCGAAGCAAGTCAAGTAAGCCGACGGAGGCACAAATTGACCTCCCCCTACAGAACTCACGATTTTTCTTTGAATGCAGGAACAAGGAATACACACATTCTGGAATCACAGTTTTCATAACAACAAAGATACCAAAATCATTTCCAGCTAAGGAACACTTTGCTATCGTCTACTATTTGTTCTATTTGCATGGGACTAAGCCTTGTCCCAAATCCTGCATGAGGCTAAGCCCTGCCTCCATATTTGCATAAGGCTAAGCATTGCCTTCTATTTGCATGGGACTAAGCCCTGTCCCAAACCTTGCATGAGGCTAAGCCCCGCCTCCATATCTGCATAAGGCTAAGCATTGCCTTCTATTTGCATAGGACTAAGCCCTGTCCCAAATCTTGCATGAGGCTAGCCCCGCCTCCATATATGCATAAGGCCAAGCATTGCCTTCTATTCGCATGGGACTAAGCCCTGTCCCAAATCTTGCATGAGGCTAAGCCCTGCCTCCATATCTGCATAAGGCTAAGCATTGCCTTCTATTTGCATGGGACTAAGCCCTGTCCCAAATCTTGCATGAGGCTAAGCCCTGCCTCCATATCTGCATAAGGCTAAGCATTGCCTTCTATTTGCGTGGAACTAAGCCCTGTCCCAAATCTTGCACGAGGCTAAGACTTGCCTTCATATTTGCATAAGGCTAAGCATTGCCTTCTATTTGCATGGGACTAAGCCCTGTCCCAAATCTTGCATGAGGCTAAGCCTTGACTCCATATATGCATAAGGCCAAGCATTGCCTTCTATTCGCATGGGATTAAGCCCTGTCCCAAATCTTGCATGAGGCTAAGCCCTGCCTCAATATCTGCATAAGGCTAAGCATTGCCTTCTATTTGCGTGGAACTAATCCCTGTCCCAAATCTTGCATGAGGCTAAGCCCTGCCTCCATATCTGCATAAGGCTAAGCATTGCCTTCTATTTGTATGGGACTAAGCCCTGTCCCAAATCTTGTATGGGGCTAAGCCCTGCCTCCATATCTACAAAAGGCTAAGCATTGCCTTCTATTAGCATGAGACTAAGCCATATCCTAAATCTTGCATGGGGCTAAGCCCTGTCCTGAATTTTTGCATAAGACTAAGAAATGTCTCAATCTTCGTATGGGAATAAGCCCTGTCCCAAATTCTACATGAGGCTAAGCCCTGAATCCATATCTGCATAAGGCTAAGCCTTGCCTTCTATTCGCATGGGACTAAGACCTGTCCCGAATCCTGCATGAGGCTAAGCCCTGCCTCCATATTTGCATAAGGCTAAGCATTGCCTTCACCTTGCATGGGACTAAGCATTGTCTCGAACCTTACACGAAGTTAAACACCGTCTCCCTTGCACTATCTATTTTCCTTCTCTCGGGCTAAGCTCTGCCCTCAACTTCACACAAGACTAAGCCTTTGTCTTGTTGCTTCTAGCATCATGTCTTTGCATATCATGGGCTTAAATATCGCCAACGTGTCCGAAGGCATCATCCTCATAGCCGGAAGACACCATGTCATGGCCTGAGGATCTCTCAAACTTGCATATCATTATTCAAAGGCTCATGGTTCGGTGGCACCATTTTCATGGACCGAGAACATCATCTCATGTCCTGCTAATCCCTCACTGAATAATTCATGGCCCAGGACATCATGGTCTAAGGACGTCATCCTCAACCGTCCAAAGACAATTCTCATGGTCTGAAGGGAATTTGCATCATGTTTAAATTTGTGCACAGATATATGCTTGTAGTACATCTTTACTTGCAGGTAACCTGCGAGCAACCATTACCCCAACAAGAGCAATCCTTCTCCAGTTCTTTCACACTATTTCAAACCTGACTGCTCACCATAACCGTTTCACCCATTTAAAACCTTGTGTCCGTTCTTGTGATAACTTCATCGGTACATTTCGCCGGTGAATCCAGAACTACACACGACCTGATTCCTGTAAAACCAAGGATATGTAGGCAGCTCAGAAATCAGAGTGCGGCCTATGTCTCTCAATTCACCCTACTCGGTCAAAATTGGCCATCATGTCTTTACCCGACAACTCTTTCATCCTTCCCGGGTAAAGAGGGGCAGCTGTTGATATCCAATTTTTCTCTATATTATTTTCAAAATGCATATCTATCTTCAAAATAGTACATGAGCATCAACTGATATTTTCCCCATAATTTCTATTTTTCTAAGGATTTTATTAATTTATCCCAGTATTTCTAATATATGAATAATTATTAATTGCATCACAAGTGATTTTATAACAATTTTATGACTTAATTTTTTCATTTATATTTATACTAAGCTCAATTATTTCATAAATAGCCACATTTATATTTTTGGGTTATAATTGCAATAACTTTGCAATAATAGCCCACGTATGCATTATTACATTATTTCACCAGAAAATAGCTTTTTATATTTTTATAATGTTGACTAATTATTTTAAATCATTTTTATGCATGAAAATCATTTTTTTTTGTAATTTTTTAATTATATTAAAAATTATCTTATTAATTAATTGGGTATTAAACAAATAACCCCTTTCAGTTTCGTTTTAATTAAATTACACCAGCTCAAATACCTTTAAAACACAGCCCAATCCGCCCCAGGCCCAATTTTATACCTACCCGACCCAAACCTTTCTCCAATCGTGGCTGTTTATCTTTGAGATAACTGGTCCACATTAACCCTTTCCTGTTTTAATCAAATCTAACCCTAAACCCCCTTATTTCCCCTTTCTTCCGCCATCATCGTTTCTTCTAATCCCTCGCATTCTCTCTCAATCGCCCCCTAAAACCTAATCGTCGTCACCGGCAAAACTCCCTGTCTATGGGGTTTCATGTATCTTCCGGCCCTTGCTGGCCTTCTACATCTTCTGGTTGTTCGACTTCATCGATTCCCAAAGGAATCTCAAAGAGATTCAACTTCGTTCATTCGAAACCTTCTCAGAGGCCTGTCTATGGCCATTTTCGTTTATGAGTACTGTCTTCTTCCTATTTTTGGTTCAAATCTATGATTTTGGACCGAGTTTTTTTCATCTCTATTATTTTCGAAAACCCTAGTCTTATGACTACTTGGGTCCTTTCAGATCCTTGTAGATATGAAACGTTCTGAGTATTATTTGGTATTTTCTTCGAAAACTTTCTATTTTCCTTATTTAATTTTAATGATTTCTAAGAACTAGGGTTCGTTCTAAGTTCTCTTCAAACAATTTTCTAACTTTCATGCTATGAATCGACTACAACGCATAGGTGCTCGTCACCTCACCTATACATCGTATTCAACAGCAAAACACGTGGCAAACAGACGACAATACCTAATACCTCAAGCTAAGGTTAGCCACAACATTTACCTCGCTTTGCAACCAATTCAAGATTCTAATAAACCTTTGCCTCGCGAATCCGTGTCCGAAGGCTTCAAATCTAGTTACAAACAATTCAATATACTCAATACAAATTATAGGAAATAATTCCATATGAATTTACTAATTTTTCGGATTAAAATCTGAAATTTAACTCAAAAATTGCCCGTTGGGCCCACGTCTCGTAATCCGACGAAACTCACAAAATCCAAACACCCGTTCCGATATGAGTTCAACCATACAAAAATTATCAAATTCCGACATCGGATTGGCTTGCAAATCTTAAATTTTTATTTTTGGAAGATTTGATAAAAAATTGATTTTTCTTCAATAAATTCATGGATTCATGATATAAATGAGTATGGACTCATGATCTATAAGGGTTCAGGATAAAGAACACGTACCTAATTCAAATTTGTGTAAACCCCTCTGAAAATCGCCCAAACCGAGCTCCCCCAACTCTATTTTTGTCAAACTTTGGAACATTTAGCCTTTAGATTTCTAGTTTTCGTTAAATGGCTATAACTTGAGCTAGGGGCCTTTGATTTCGGGCATACGCCCAAGTCCTAAATCATGATACAGACCTAATGAAACTATCAAAACACTGATCCGGGTCCGTTTTCTCAGAATGTCGACTGAAGTCAACTCAAAAAAGCTCTATTTCACATTTTAATCCAATTTTTTACATAAAAACTTTCCGGAAAATTATACCAATTTAACACACAAGTTGGGAAATGATAAATATTTCTTTTCAAGTTCTTAGAACACAGAAATGATTATTAAATTTAAAGATGACATTTTGGGTCATCACAAAAACTCATTTGAGTTGACTACAGTCAACGTTTTGTGTAAACGGACTCGGATCAATGTTATGACGGTCCCAGTGGGTTCGTATCGTGATTTGGGACTTGGATGTATGCCCCGAATCAAATTCAAAAGTCCCTAGCTTGATTTAACATAATTTGTTAAAAACTAGCAATTTAAAGGTTTAAGGGAATTGAAGGAGCAGTTGCAAGATTTGCTTGATAAGGGCTTCGTTAGACCTAGTGTCTCGTCCTGGGGTACGCCGGTATTGTTGGCGAAGAATAAATATGGGCCGATGAGAATGTGTATAGACTATCAGTAGTTGAACAAAGTCACTATCAAGAATAAGTATCCGTTGTCGAGGATTGATGATTTATTTGATCACCATCATTTGAAGATTAGGGCATACTTTATCCCTAAGACGACTTTTCGGACTCTATTTGGGTATTATGAGTTTCTAGTGATGTTATTTGGGTTGACAAATGGTCCATCAACATTCGAAGAATTGATGAACCGGGTGTTCAAGCCCTATTTTTATTGTTTTGTGATTGTATTCACTTATGATATCTTCATCTACTCCCGCAGTCGATAGGAGCATGAGAAACATCTTCGGATTGTACTTCATACTCTGAGAGATAGCCAGCTATATGCCAAGTTCTCAAAGTGTGAGTTTTGGTTAGACTCAGTCGCCTTTTGGGGCATGTTGTATCGATAGAGGGCATAAAGGTGGATCCTAAGTAAATTGAGGCAGTTCAGAACTGACCTAGACCTACTTCAGCTACAGAGATCCGGAGTTTCCTAGGTTTGGCGGGTTATTATCGCCGGTTTGTGGAGGGGTTTTCATCCATACCAACCCCATTGACTAGATTGACTCAGAAGGGTGCCCGTTCAGATGGTCGGATAAGTGTGAGTTGAGCTTTCAGAAGCTCAAGACTGCTTTGACTACGACGCCGGTGTTGGTGTTGTCCACATGTTCAGGATCCTACACGGTATATTGTGATGCATCTCGTATTGGGCTCAGTGTATTATTGATGCAGGAAGGCAGGGTGATTGCATACGTGTCGCGGTAGTTGAAGGATCATGAGAAGAATTACCCTATTCATGACTTAGAGTTGGCAACCATTTGTTGATACCCAATTTTTCGCTATATTATTTTCAAAGTGCATATCTATCTTCAAAATAGTAAATGAGCATCAACCGATATTTTTCCCATGATTTCTGCATTTTTCTAAGGATTTTATTAATTTATCCCAGTATTTTTATTTTATAAATAATTATTAATTGCATCAAAAATAATTTTATTATAATTCTATGACTAAGTTTTATCATTTATATTTATACTAAGCTTAACCATTTCATAAATAGCCACATTTATATTTTTTTGGGTTATAATTGCAATGCAATAATAGCCCACGTATGCATTATTACATTATTTCACCAGAAAATAGCTTTTTATATTTTTTATAATGTTGAGTAATTATTTTAAATCATTTTTATGCATGAAAACATTTTTTATAATTTTTTAATTATTTTTAAAAATTATCTTATTAGTTAATGAGGTATTTAACAAATAGCCCCTTTGAATTTCGTTTTAATCAAATTACACCAGCCCAAATACCTTTAAAACACAGCCCAATCCGCCCTAGGCCCAATGTATCTTCCGGCCCTTGCCGGCCCTTCTTCCGCCGTCATGGTTTCTTCTAATCCCTCCCCTTCTCTCTCATCGCCCCCTAAAACCTAATCGTCGTCTCCGGCAAAACTCCCTGTCTATGGGGTTTCAATGTATCTTCCGGCCCTTGCCGGCCTTCTAAATCTTCTGGTTGTTCGACTTCATCGATTTCTAAGGGAATCTCAAAGAGATTCAACCTGGTTTATTCAAAACCTTCTTGCAGGCCTGTCTATGGCCATTTTCGTTTGTGAGTATTGTTTTCTTCCTATTTTTGGTTCAAATCTATGGTTTTGGGCCGGATTTCTTTCATCTCTATTATTTTCGAAAACCCTAGTCTTATGACTACTTGGGTCTTTTCAGATCCTTGTAGATATGAAACGTTCTGAGTATTATTTGGTATTTTCTTCGAAAACTTTCTATTTTCCTTATTTAATTTCAGTGATTTCTAAGAACTAGGGTTCGTCATAAGTTCTCTTCAAATGATTTTCAAACTTTCAAGTGTTTAATCTGATTATGTATTTACCAGTTTGATTAATCTATGTGTATATACTTTAAACCCTAGGTATTTCTGTTTATGGCAATGATTTCTTCAATTTTCTTCCCGTTATGTGTTTATTACTGTCAATCAATTATTTTGGCTGATTTTATTTGGGATTCGAATCATATTTTCCCGTTCAAATCAGTACTTCTCTGTGATTTACCTGTTTTCCTTATTTGTGGCTTTAATTAGTACCACTTTCCTTAATTAAACCATTATTTTGATTTAGGAGTTTTATATGGTATGTGATTGATTTTATTACCTTATTTGAGCCCTAATTTATGCTATTAACTGACTCTCCCTATTTTAGGGGTCCCTCCCAGATTTTTTATTTGATTTGATTAGTTAAATCCCCCAATTAACTGGTTGTTTTTTCGATTACCCTGTTTATGAACCCTGACTTATTCCTGCCTTATTTGTCTAACCTCACAAAGTGCTATATATACTCTCATTACTGACTCTTCTAGGACACGAACACAGTTCATAAACACACACACATACAAATAAACTCTGCTCTCATTAAAAACCTTTCTGCTACTTGTGTACTGCATTATGTAGCCGGCTGAAAGCCAAGGCTAGACCACTGAGTTCTGCATACTATTACCTTCTGTTTGCTACCTTTAACTGGTATGTTTCTATTCCTAATATCATTCATTGTACTATAAAGCTTAAACCTATGTGCTTTCTTGCCTGTTGCTTCACTTCTACTGAATCCATGTCTTTTCTGTATTTCAATTAGCATGGTTGCTTCTGTCTTTCCTGTGACTTCAATTAGTATGGCTACTTTAGTGTAATTGAACTTGTATCTTTCTTGATCCGAGTCAACATGATTACTTATGTATTTTTGGTCTATGTCTTGCTGCTTTTAATCAGCATGATTACTTCTGTATTTTAAGGTTATGTCTTACTGCTTTTAATCAGCATGATTACTTCTGTGTTTAGGTCTATATCTTACTGCTTTTAATCAGCATGTTTACTTTGTGTGTTTAAAATTCTATGTCTTTCCAGTGTATTGCTTTAAGTCAGTATGATTACTTCTATAATTAGGTCCCATTCAATAGTCTGGCTGTTACCACCTGCAGTTAGACTTATGTGTTTCCTGTTTAGGTCCCTTAAATCAGTATGTTATGTCCTATTGGGTGCTATGGAATCTGGCTGTTATAATATGACAACTTTCTTTGTGTTAATCAACATGCTTTTATTCCTGATCAGTTCCATGTGTTCCTGATTAAGGACTTCAATGTTCCTAAACTCTGCTACCCTTTATCTGTGTAGTTGTCTGTTCCTAGCATTCTATATGCCACCTAATATCAATTAAGAACTAATCTATGCAATGTGAATCTTTGCTCTGAAACATTGTGACCATGTTTCTTTTTGTTGTTGTTTGCTGGAGCCTTTGTTTTCAGAATGCTGCAATGACTCTGTTTTCTTTTGCTTCACTTCTAAACTGTGTCACTTCTAAACTACTTTACTTACAAAATGCTTTCTTAAAATTGTTTCTATTTCAAGCACTATCTTCCACTCTTACTCTTAGAATACCTGAGGTCCCGCCCCTCCGGTATGAGCACTGCTTAGGAGTCCATGAGACTCCTCCAAACTCTGACACGCTGGGGTTGGCTCTTACACACCTATGCACAAAACTTTTTTCTTTAAAGGGTCCTTGGTGTGAGCATTTCCCGGGGTCCCTGATGCCCTTGGGAATTTTGACGCACCAGGATACCATCTTGGATGCTATGAGATGTTGGCACTTCAGACTTGGTTGAAGGCCTGGTTCTCCAGGTTATCTTTTGGGCCTATCCAGGCTCCCTATAATATAGTGATCTCATTTTTGGAATTCATTTATCTTTGGGCTATA
Source organism: Nicotiana paniculata (assembly GCA_005239505.1). Classification (NCBI taxonomy): domain Eukaryota; kingdom Viridiplantae; phylum Streptophyta; class Magnoliopsida; order Solanales; family Solanaceae; genus Nicotiana; species Nicotiana paniculata. Next base: position 31,816 of record ML334163.1, read on the forward strand.
ATAATGATTCCTGTAAAAGTAGATATTGGGAATATTTGTAAAATGGGAGGGACTTCTATATATATTTTGTGGGGAATTGGGTAGAAATCATGCTCCTAGGATTGTTATGACTATCTATATGCATTAGAAACCATGATTTATGCATTATCAAACATGCTTATAGGTTCATCATATTATTTGTTCTAAACTTCCATTTCTCAAATTCTGCATACTCACATCTGTGTTAGAAATCCTGTTTCTAGGTTGTTTATCAATTCTGCCTTAATAACCATGTTCATAAACTTTCCTATGTGCATTAGAGATCATTTTCCTAGGATTTTTTTTGTGTCGCTTAAGTATCATGCCTATAGTTTAAACGCATAAATAATCAGTTTTGTCACCTAGACATCATGCCCATAAGGAATAAGTATAAAAGCAGTCCCAACACCTAGACATCATGCTCGTAGAGATAAAAATATGAAACAAGTTATGTAATGTCTGTGATCATTTTTAGAATCTACACAACATGCCTATGGGGTCTAATGAATAAGAACTGCCTGCTTAAAATCGATCATTGGTTTATTATGGTTCTGATTAACGATTAGATATCATGTTTATAAGATATTGTTTATCCTCGCCTAGGCATGCCTGTAGGATAATTAAATTCTGAATTTATAAAACTGTGTCTTGTTTGACTATTTGTAAATTGCCCAAATTCAGGAAGCCATAAAATCAGTAGGCAAACTGATTAGGTATCCACTGCCTCGCTTTAATAAAATGTTGCATATTCTGCTTTGTGCTCACTTAGATATCCTGCTATAGGACTTTTAAAGTGTTTAAAAACTGTTGTTTGAGACGTGCAAATTGTTTGCTTAATTATGGAGGTAAATGTGAGGCTCTAACTGCTTTGTCATATGACAGTCCTATTTGTTTTGTTTGTCGTTTAGATTTTCTCCTTTTAAGCACCGTAGGTGAGTCTAGAACCACCTTAACTAGGAGTCCTAAACACTACCAGGACCATAAGTAAGGGACGGGTAATGCATGCATACAATATGCATTCAATTAGAATCGCTTATATAACCATTAAGGGGAGAGTAATTGGGTAGTAAAGGATATGATGACCTGTGCGTTAATTCTACGCGTAACACCTCTATTTGAGGAAAGTTTACCGAGTATTGCACAAAGGTGATCCTATAGGCTAATAAACCTAGGACCTCCTTTTCGTTTCTAATAATCCTTATGTGTTTAAATTTCTTTATTTCTTTAGTGACTAATTCAAAAAATGAGTTTGGTCAGGACCCATCGTTGTGGACCTCGAGGGGTGCCTAACACCTCCCCCTCAAGGTAATTTCTAGTCCTTACCCAATCTCTGGTAATGTAAACCGGTTCATGAGTTTTCTATATTAGATGCCCTAACGCACCTTAAATCCGTTAGGTGGAGACTCTTCAATTTCCATACCCCTTCCCAAAAGGAAGTGAGTTATCCCAAGAATGTCGAAACCCGGACTCCGCGAGGAAAAAGGGGGTGCGACACCATTATTCATACACTGAAGATTTGGTGACACTTTCTTTACGACGTGTCGTGTGAGGTATTCACGGATCATCGGAGTCTAAAATATCTACTCAAGTAGAAGGATCTCAACTTGAATCATAAGAGGTGGTTGGAGCTATTGAAAGACTCTGATATCACCATTTTGATAATCCCGGGTAGGCCAATGTGGTGGCCAGCCGATGCCTTGGGTAGAAAGGCAGTGAGTATGGGTAGCCTTGTGTATATTCCAGTTGGTGAGAGGCCGCTTGCAGCAGATGTTCAGGCTTTGGCCAATCAGTTCGTGAGGTTAGATGTTTCGAAGCCCAGTGGTGTTCTAGATTACACAGTCGCGCGGTCTTCCTTGTATGAGCGCATCAGAGAGCATCAGTATGATTATCCCCATTTGCTTATCCTTAAGGACACGGTGCGACATGGTGGTGCCAAGAAGGTTATTATTGGAGATGATGGGATTTACGGATGCAGGGTCGTATTTGTGTGCCTAATGTGGACGGGCTTCGTGGGTTGATTCTTGAGGAGGCCCATAGTTCCCGGTATTCTGTTTATCCGGGTTTCGCCAAGATGTATCAGGACTTGTGGTAGCATTATTGGTGGAGAAGGATGAAGAAGTATATAGTTGCATATGTAGCTGGGTGTCTGAATTGTCAGCAAGTAAAGTACGAGTGTCAGAGGCCTGGTGGTTTGCTTTAGAGGTTAGAGATTCTTGAGTGGAAGTGGGAGAATATCACTATAGATTTTGTTGTTGGACTCTCACAGACTCAGAAGAAGTTCGACGTGGTATGGGTCATTGTGGACAGGTTGACCAAGTCGGCACATTTCATTCCAATGGAAATTACCTATTCTTCAAAGCGAATAATTGAGATCCACATCCGCGAGATTGTCCGTCTTCACGGTATGCCCGTGTCTATCATTTTTGATCGAGGTACACAATTCATCTCGCACTTCTGGAGGGTCTTACAATGTGATTTGGGCACGCAGGTTGAGTTGAGTACAATATTTCACCCCCAGATGGACGGAAGTCCGAGCGCACTATTTAGATATTGGAGGATATGCTTCCTGCTTGCGTTATGGATTTCGGGGGTTCTTGGGATCAAATCTGTAATGACCCGGCCAGTTGTTTTGAGAGTTAGATCCCCGACCCCCTAATAAGTGTTTTCCCCATGTTTGTTTCTGCTATTGGGACTTGCCGGAGTGATTAGCTATGGAATTCGGAGACTTTTGGGATACATAGTCCCTAATTATGAGTTTAAGCCTTAGAAATCGGACCGTAGTCAGAACTGTATGAAGATGGATCCGGAACGGAATTCCCTCGACTTTGTTAGCTCCGTTGAGTGATTTTGGGGTTAGGAGCGCGTCCAAAATGTATTTTCAAGGTCTGTAGTAGATTTAGGCTTGAATTGGCGAAAGTTAAATTTTTGGCGATTTCAGCCGATACGAGAAATTTTGATATCGGGCTCGGGATGGAATTCCAAGAATGGATGTAGGTTTGTAGTGTCATTTGTGACAATTGTGTCAAATTTGAGGTTATTCGGACTAGCTTTGACGTGTTTCGGCATCGTTTGTGGGTTTTGGAAAAAATGCTAAGTTCTTAGGCTTGAATTCATGTTTAATTCTTGTTTTTGGTATTATGTGATGTGGTTTGAAGGCTCGACTAAGTTTGAATGAGGTTATAGGGCTGGTTGGTAGGTTTGGTTGAGGTCCCGGGGGTCCTCGGGTGTGTTTCGGATGCTTAACGGGAAGGAAAATGGACTTAAGCAAAATATTAAGTTGTTGGTTCTGGTGTTTCGCACCTGCGGAAGGGGGAGCCGTAGGTGCGGACATGCAAGTGCAGTAGGGTGTGCGCAGATGCGGTCTAAGGTATTAGGGGAGTTGGTCGCAGATGCGGCCCAAGAACCGCAGAAGTGGAACCGCATCTGCGAGTAAAGTGGCACAGGTGCGGAATCTGGCCGTTTAATGAAATTCCGCAGATGTGGAACCCCACCCGCAGAAGCGGGACTGCAGGTGCGGTGGACCCCTCTCAGAGCGGAAATCTCTAGTCATAAATATGAAAAATCGAGGGTTTGAGTTCATAACTTTTAAAATCGATTTGGAGCCCGGTGGGAGATGATTTTTAGAGAGATTTTGAAGAGAAATCATCGGGTAACAAATTCTAACTCTAATTTGGTCAAAATACTATAATCTATTGTTGTTTTCGTCTTCTAATTTAAGGAATTTGAGTGTAAAAGTTTGAAAATGGGAGAAAAGTTCCCCAATTGAGAATCCGAGTTTTGAATGAGATTTTGACGTTGAATTTTTGATAATTATTGGTTGAGTGTAATCGTGAGTGAACGAGCGTTCATAATTTATAAATTTTACCCGATTCTGAGACGTGGGCCCGGGAGACTTTTTGGGACAATTTTCCTAATTTCACGTTTTAGCTTCAAATTAATTAGTTAAAGTATTTACTTAAAGTTATATTTACATTGTGCAATTGAATTGAATAGATTTGGGCCATTTGGAGTCGGGTACCCGTGGCAAGAACATGATTTCGAGTTGAGTGGAGCAGTTAAGGTAAGTGGCTTGCCTAATTCTGTGTTGGGGACTTCCCCTTAGGTTGTTTTGATAATATTTGTTGTGTGGGCGCTGTGTACGTGAGGTGACGAGTACGTATACGGGCCATTATTGCTAAAATCCCACTTTTCCTTCTTAAATCATAAATTGTTCCTTCTCTTATTAATTCACGTTAATGTGTTAAATTGTTTAGCTTAGATTAGGAAATCATGCTTACGTGTCTAATTGTCTACTTGATACTACGTGTGCCATGCTTAGCTTGATTACAACTTTCCCTTACATGTGATTAGATGAACTGTATGAATTGATGATATACCTGTCATTTATCTTGCATCGCATATTTAAATTGGGACTACAAATGTATTCCGGGAGATCCCCATGTACCACATATTTAAATTGGGATTACGGACATATTCCGGGAGATCCCCTTGTACTACATATTTAAATTGGGACTACAGACGTATTCCGGGAGATTCCTCAGCACTGCATATTTATTTTGGGACTACAGACGTATTCCGGGAGATCCCCCTGTGCTGCATAATCATCTAGAACTACGGGACGGTATCCCTAGAGTTTCAACCTTGTGTTTACTTTGTTTTGAGCTGAGAGATACCTTTTACTGTTAAGTTTTTTGAATATTTTCTTAAACTGTTTATTGTAGAATATACTGATCTTTTCTACTGTTTTAAATTGTTTTATATTGATCCCAGTAAGGTTGTAACCTAACCTCGTCACTACTTGATCGGGGTTAGGCTTGGCACTTACTGGGTACTAAATGTGGTGTACTCATGCCCTTTCCTACACATGTTTTCGTGTGTAGATCCAGGTACAAGCTATCAGCCTCGTGGCTAGTTGTTGCTGCTGATTCTAGGAGACCGTAAGGTATTTCTGCCGCATCCGCAGAATCCTCCGAGTCCCCTTCTATTCTATCTTATGGATATTTTTCCTATGTACTTACTAGTTTTGTTTAGAGCTATAGTAGTGTTAGAATCTTGTGACTGTATTGTGACATCCGGCTCTTTGGGATAAATATTTTGTACATGCCGAGCGGCGTTGTTATGATTATTTAGATTATGTCCTTAATTTTCTTTATTTATTGTGTTTTTAATTAATTTTTATTTACAAATTAGGCTTACCTAGTCATAGAGACTAGGTGCCTTCACGATACCTTTCGGAGGGTAAAATGGGTCGTGACAAGTTCTTACCGCTTGCGGAGTTTACCTATAACAATAGCTACCAGTCGAGCATTCAGATGGCTCCTTACGAGGCATTATATGGGAGGCGGTACCGTTCGCCAATTGGATGGTTCGAGCCATGGGAGGCTCTGTTGTTGGGTATAGATTTGGTTCAGGATGCGTTGGATAAGATCAACATTATTCAGGATCGACTTCACACCACTCAATCTAGGTAGAAGAGTTATGCTGACTGTAGAGTTTGTGATGTTGCATTCATGGTTGGAAAGAGGGGTATTGCTCGGGGTTTCACCCATGAAGGGTGTGATGAAGTTAGGAGAGAAGGGAAAGTTTAGCCCCAGGTATATCGAACCCTTTGAGATTCTTGAGAGAGTGGTGAGGTGGCCTACAAGCTCACATTGCCACCTAGTTTGTCAGTTGTCCATCCGGTGTTTCATGTGTCCATACTCCGAAAGTATCACGGTGATCCATGTTATGTGTTAAATTTCAGCTCAGTCCAATTGGACAATGATTTGACTTGTGAGGAGGAGCTGGTGGCTATTCTAGCCCGACAAGTCCATCAGTTGAGGTCTAAGAGTTATCTTTCAGTTCGAGTGTAGTGGAGAGGTAAACTGACCGAGGAAACCACTTGGGAGTCTGGTTCGGACATGCGGAGTAGATACCCACACCTTTTCACTAGTCCATGTACCTTTCTATGTCCGTTTGAGGACGAACACTTATTTTAGAGGTGGAGAATGTGATGAACCAATAGGTCATTTATAGTTTTACCCTTTATTTCTATGTTCCGATACCTTGAATGACTCTGTTTAGCCTTCCTTGATATGCGTGCGTAGTCCGTGTCCTTTTTTTGAAAGGTTTTTATGAGAAAATTGATGAAAATGTGAAATCGTGCCTTAAAACTCATTTGAGTTGACTACGGTCAACGTTTTATGTAAACAAATTCGGATTAGTATTTTGACGATCCCGGTGCGTCCGTATCGTGATTTGGGACTTGGGTGTATGCCCGGAATCGAATTCGGAATTCCCTAGCTTGATTTAACATGATTTGTTGAAAACTAGCAATTTAAAGAATTCCTAAGTTTGACTGTAGGTTGACCTTGTTGCTACCGGGTTCGAATTTTTGTTTCAAAACTTTGTTTAGGTTCGTTTCAATATTTATGACTTTTATGCAAAATTTAGTGGAAAACGGAGTTGATTTGACGTGATTCAGACGGCCGGTTGTAAAATTTCAAGTTCTTAAGTTTCATTAAAAATTTTAATTGTTTTGGTGCCCGATTTGTGGTTTTAGGTGTTATTTTGGTGTTTTGATTGTGCGAGCGAGTTTGTTTGATGTTTTTGGATTTGTGTGCATGTTTTATTTGGAGCCCCGAGAGCTCAGGTTAGTTTCAGATAGGCTACAGATGGTTTTTGAGCTTGAAAATTGCTAGTTTTCGGAAGTCTGTTGTCATTTGGTATCTTCTTCTTCGCGATCGCGAAGATCCTCCTGCAATCGCAAAGAGTAATCTGGTTTGGGGAGGCTTTCCTTCATCGCAAACCCGATGACTGGTACACGAATGCGAGGCTTTGGGGGGTTTCCCTTCGCGAACGCGGACAACCTATCGCGAATGCTTTAACATTGAGGGACATGGGAAAGGGGATCTAGGGTTTGCAATATACGAATGCGAGCCCAGGCTCGCAAAGGCGAAGGCGTGGGGGAGAAGCCTTCGCGAACGCGTAGGCCATTTTGGATGTTGTGCTTCACGAACGCAGCTGGACCTTCGCGAACGCGAAGAAGGCCTGACGCTCAATCTCTTAAATATCCCAAAAATGGGATTTCACCTCTTTTTCACCATCTTTTTATTAGAGCTCGGCCTAGAGGTGATTTGGAAGAGAAATTTCACCACTCATTCATAGGTTAGTGTACTTTAACTTGTTTTCTTCTATTTCCATCAACGCCTATTAAATTCTAACTTTAATATATGTTCTTTCATGGTAGAAAATTAGGAATTTGGGAAATTAGGCTTTTTTAAAATTAAATTTGGGATTTAGACCTCAAATTGAGGTCGGATTTCGAAACTAATTACATACTCGGGCTCGAGGGTGAATGGGTACATGGGTATTGGTCCGGATCTCGGGTTTTGACCAAGTAGGTCCGGGGTTTACTTTTGTTGACTTTTTGAAAAAACTGTAAAGACCTTAACTTTATGTATTGTAGCTGATTTCCCTAACATTATTTGATGTTATAGAGTGGATTTTGGTTAGATTCGATCGGTTTGGAGGTGGGTTTTAGAGGAAATGCCCTGGTTGAGCTTTGATGCTTGCGGAGCGAGGTAAGTGTTGGGTCTAACCTTGATTTGAGAGAATTAGGAACCCTTCAGCTATGTGTTATATGAATTACCAGTGTAGCGGCGTATATGTGAAGTGACGAGTGTATATATGCCATCAAAATACTTGTTTCCATGATTTTTCACATTTCATTAACTATTTTAATTCATGTCTTAACTGTTGCATGCTTTAATTGCTTCCTATGCCTTAACTTGCTATTTGTCACTTATTTCTCTCGCATTAAATCTCTGATTCTTTCATGCTTTCATGATTAATCGCTACTTTCCTTAATTGTCTTATTTGTCCACTTTAATTGTCATATATATGACTTGTCTTGTTGCTTTGTATTAATCGTAATATTCCTTGATTTGGTACGAGGTTCCTTTGTGGATTGCTTTCATATTTATTTAATCGTAGAGATTCTTGTGATTTGAGTTGTTAAATTGATTGCACTTATTTTTTTATGGATCGGGTTGCACGCTCAACGGGTGAAATAAGGGAGGATTGATATTGATATGGTGGGATCGGTTTGCATGCATCAACATATTTTATATGTAATTTTGATATGGTAAAATAGAGGAAGAATATAATATCGATTCTAATTATATGGTAGGATTGAGTTGCGCACCGCAATGGATTTTACATGTTATTATTGATATTGATATGGTGAAACAAGGGAGAATTGTGTTTGTACGGTAGGATCGGGTTGCGCGCCGCAACGAATTATGTGTTTTGTATTCACTGTTGTACTGTGTTAGTTTTCGATACTTTCATATGAGATTCTGAGTACCGGTATTTCTGGTTTTTACCGATTCCGAGGATTGAGTTTATTTTCATAAGTTAACTGCGTTACTTTCCTGTGTTCCTTTCCTGTAATTATTATTATACTACGTACAAGTTATTGTAAGTGACCCTCCTTAGCCTCTTCACTACTTCATCAAGGTTAGGCTCGGCACTTACAGAGTACATGGGATCGGTTGTACGCATACTACACTCTGCACTTCTTGTGCAGATTTTGGAGTCGGGCCTAGCGGCAGTTAGTAGATTGCTCAGATTGATTGCCAGATTTGAGATTTGAGGTACAGCTACTCCGCGTTCACAGCCCTGAAGTCCTCTTCTATCTTATCTTAGTTGTTTATTTCATTTCAGACAGTTTTACTTTCATTCAGACCATTTTCTGTATTATTCTAGGCGCCTTGTGACACCAGTTCTAGAATTATATCTAAATATTGCGGTTATTATGGTTTTTCATACTCTATTTCAGTTCCATTTCGGTTATTACAGTTTAATTGGTATCAATTAATTTGATTGGTTAAAAATGGCTAAAAACTATTCTAACGTTGGCTTGCCTAGCAAGTGAAATATTAGGCGCCATCACGGTCTCGAGGGTAGGAATTACGGGTCGTGAGAACAACTAAGTCTTTTTACATATTTTGTTTGAAATAAAGAAAAACATAATTGGAACAAAAAAATGCATTAAGAAAAAAATAAAAAGAAATACAAAATTGAGGTACAACATGCATTGTATATCAAGAAAGGAATCTCGATGCACAAAACAATCTCTGTTTACGCAGGGTTCGAGGAATGATGACATCACAAGGAGTATGATGTAGAAAACTTACTCCAATGCAAGCATTAGTGACTGCTTCTACGACTCGTAAATTATTTTATATGACTATGTGGCAATTAACATTGAAAAATATCTACTTGAAAGCTACTTTTTGAAGTTTTTCTTCACGTCTATACACCTAAATGAGGAATACACTTTTATTTTTGGCGAAATGGCCTCCTGACCGCTTAAACTTATACCTGATTTAAAGTCGATATATAAACTTTTGACTTCCTATTTTAGCACCTCAACTTAACCAGTTGATTATAAGTAAACCCCTTCATCAGAGCGTGTAGCTCAATTGTCTGAAAAAAAAATACGTCAAATACTAAGAGCATTTATTATTTTACATGTGTCATCTGTGGGTCCCATTTTTTTATAATTAATTTATCAAAATATCTTTCTTATTTTATTTCTTTCATTATTCCTTCTACACCTTTTAGCGCCACCATTGTGAGAAAGATCTCGTCCATCGCTTGACCACATGCCTCAATCAGTCATGAACTTTCATAAAATTTATTTCATCTTTCACTTCTAATGAAATCCATAAAATCATACCCCACGTCAAAGACAGTTGATGAGGCACCTGCTAAAAATCCATCAAGGCAACAACAGAGTCGGCTAGGCTATGTCAAAGGACATAAATAGTGAAATTGGAAAGAGAGAAGAAGTCAGCCTCCGTAAATGAAATTTTCTACCTAAAACTCGATAATTTCCCGCTTATGTTTCTCTTTTCTTTATCTATCTTCCGGTCTGAAATTGAATAGAAAAAGGAGAGAGGGAGTTAATGTGAGAAAAATGATTGACATAAAGTTTTTGAGAAAATTCATTGTTTTTCTTTGTTTTTCACTATCTCTGCGTGGGTCAGGAATAAAAAAATGAGGGGGGGGGGGGGGGGGNAAGGGGGAGGTGGGGGTGGACGACAATGGAGGGAAAAAACACGGGGGTGAAGGGAATTTTGCGGGGGATGGGTGGAAGTGGCCCTGGTTTATTTTCTTTCTTTTTAATTTGTATTTTTTTTTTCTGGTTGTAGATTTTTTTAAATCAAAATTGTTGTAGTCACGTGCGTAATTTTCATGACTTGCACACACTTTGTTCACATCATCTTTGTCACTGTCACATGTGCATGGTCAACAGTCAAATAGGTTTATTAGTTACCGGATACGTGAATTTGAGTGTTCAAATAGGAATAATGTATATTCGTGTATCGGCTTTAAAATTCGGTATAAATTTAAATGGCCACGAGACCATTTTGCCTTTATTTTTTTACCTCATGCGAAATGAGAGATACACTTGTGCAGTTGAAATTGCACAATAAAATTTTTAAACACTATGTACTTCTGCATCTTAGGCCTTTTGTTTCTGCATGATAAAACTTTATGTAATCAATTACCTATTGACAAACATTCAAACAAACGAGACCAAGACAATTTAGTGAATAAATTAGTAAACCTCTTATTAAAATATGAGTATCTATAACATTTCCTCTATTACTTGGATATTGTTTCCAATTAAGTCAATGGTTTTCATGTTCAAGAAAATAATTCTTTCAATACATTTTCGGAAGATATAACATAGAAACTTTATGGATCGTAAAGTTTAAGCAGCACTCTCTCATGCATTAGTCACTACCTTCTTTATTGACGCTCATCTGCCGGATCAATACTAAATTAGTTATGGCTGGATATATAGCAAAGTGTTTTAGTTTTCTTGAGTCAAGTGTATATTAGAAACAACCTCGCTGTCCTAGCGGGATAGAGGTAAGGTCTGCGTACACATTACCTTCTCCAGACCCACTTGTATGATTTTACTGGATCGTTGTTGTATATACCAAAGTCATTAGTGTAAAATGAAAGATATTATTATGTTAATATAGAAAATGGAGTGACAACCTGATATAAATAGTTAAATTGTAATGATATGTAGGATGTGTTTGGTACGAAGGAAAATATTTTCCAATTTTCCTAAAAAATGTTGACCAAACACCAGAAAATCCCGAAAAATATTTACCTAAAATGACTTTCACCATACCAAGTACACCCGAAATAGAGTTATTTTCTTGAACCCATCATTTAGAGCAAGAACCACTGTGCAGTCCATAAAGATGGGATTTTGTGAGCTACTATTATCAGTGTGCAGCACTCAAATTCTGTCCATATTGTTTTTCTGTTGCATTATCAATTGATGCAGTGGCTTCGTCAAGCACTAAATGTTGAAGTTGACATTTCCCCTAAACCTTGCACCCATGACAAAGGAAATACATACTATATAAATTGATATTATAAATAAACAGTTACATATTTAGGTTGAAGCGCCAAATTTGACAGTAAAATGATGGTTGTAACGATTCGACCGGTCGTTTCGAGCTCTAGCGCGTCGTTCGGCAGTGTGAGGCCATGAGCAGCTTTACCTCAGGTATTATGACTTGTACGCATGGTCGGGATTGAATTCCGGGAGTTTTGGAATTGATTTGTGAAGAGAATTTGTATACGGTCAAAATCGGGGAAGGCCGATTTTAAGGCTCTTACGGCGTTCCAAGGCCGGTCTCGATGGGATCAGAGCAGAATCTGAGGATCGACCCCGAGGTACATCCCTCGAGAAAGTATATCAAAGGCTCATCCCAGTACACCTCGAGGCAGGATAAAAATCAAAGACCGTCATGGAAAGACGAAAAATTTCCAAGGGCACGTGGTTAGAGCTAACAAGGTCTGCAAGAATAGTATGAGTTCGTATTGAGCAATTACACAGTTGTACCAATAGCATTACTTTGTCATAATTATACATGTACTATATTGGGATTCCCCCCTCCTATATAAAGGGGACTCTTGTCATTTTGTAACACACATGAATACTCAATACAATAGAACATTCTCTGCTTTTCTTGCCTAAACATGCTCAATAGTTGCTCTATAAACTTATTGCTCTTTATTTATTGCCTTCATTAATTGTTCTTCATTTACTGCCCATTATTAACTGCTAAAGGTTATCCCAAGGCCCCCAATATCACTATTTTCTTCATCGATTGCTCATTGCTATGCATTACAATTCGGCCTCGAGGCCTAGTTCCAGTGAGCTCGAGGCCCAGCCTAGTAACGACTTGGTTTGCATATCACTACTCTCCTTTACTTATATCTAGTATTTCTTATCTAACAACTAGTATTAAAATAAATTACGTATTTTTAGAACCACAAAATCAAATATAATTGTTCATACCATTTTCAAGGTAAACAGTTTGGCGCCCACTCTGGGGCTAAAAATAATAGTGATTGTTTTAGTGTTGGTTTTCTGAAAACAGAAGTTACTCTTCACACTTTTTCTTGTCCAAGAATCTTTGATTTCAGGTCAAAAAATGTCTAACTCAGCAAATGCACACGAAAAAACGGTATTGGGCTTCATGGAGAGAACGATGCAGAGGTGTGTGTACCACCGCAAAACCCAGGGGTAACACCAGCACAAATCCCTATCGACGTAGGCTAACGCAACACTGTGCATGTCGATGTGAGCTCTCATATCGACGGAAATGTATGCGGGGAGAACCAACATGAAGCACAGAGAACTCCTGCTCGG
>ML334163.1:44596-86488 GCA_005239505.1 Nicotiana paniculata
GGGGGGGGGGGGGGGGGGGGGAAGAGAAGTTAGCCTTCAAGTCATTTTCGATATGTTGCAAGCACAACAAGTGGCTATTGCTCAGCTACAAAGTCAACAAAAACTCCAAGCACAACAAAACCGGTAACAACTCCTCGAGTCGAGCAGGCAGCAGAGAGATCGAACAACAATGGGTCGGCAGCTGACCCTGCTATAACGAAGATGCTTGAGGACCTTACTAAAAGGATTGAATTAGGCGAAAAGAATATAGAGGCCAATGCTAAAAAGGTGGAGACCTATAACTCGAGGGTCGATTAGATCCCGGGCGCACCCCCGGTTCTGAAGGGTGTAGATTCAAAGAAGTTCATACAGAAACCATTCCCATCGGGTGCGGCTCCGAAGCCCATCCCAAAGAAATTCAGAATTCCCGATATTCCAAAGTATAATGGGACCACGGACCCAATGAGCACATCACTACTTACACCTGTGCTGTAAAAGGAAATGACCTGAAGGACAACGAAATTGAATCCGTCTTGTTGAAGAAATTCGGAGAAACACTGTCAAAGGGGGCCATGATGTGGTACCATGACCTACCCCCGAATTCAATAGATTTGTTTGCCATGTTGGAGACTCTTTCGTGAAGGCACATGCCGGTGCCATCAAGGTCGTTGTGAGGAAGTCCGATGTCTTCAAAATCAAAAAGAGAGAAAATGAGATGCTGAGGGAATTCGTATCTCGGTTTCAGATGGAGCGAATGGAATTACCATCGGTCTCTGATGACTGGCCAGTACATTCTTTCACTCAAGGCTTGAATCAACGAAGCTCGGTAGCTTCGAAGCAGCAGAAGCAAAATTTGATCGAGTATCCCGCCGTAACTTGGGCGGATGTGCACAACAGGTATCAGTCGAAGATCAGAGTCGAGGACGACCAATTGGGATCCCTCTCGGGCTCGGTGTATTCTAGTAGACTCTTAGCAAAGGAATCAAGGTTTACAGAAAGAGAGTCGAGATCAAGCAAAGAAAGGTACCAGCCATACGTCAAAGAACGAAGACACACTTCGAGGCAGAATATACCTCGAAATGATCGGGAAGTAGATCGAGGCCAAAATTCCCGGGGACTCATGAGCAAGATCGGGTTTGACAGGCATTCGAGACCAACAGAGGCACCCTGATTGTCGGAATGCAACTTCAACATTGATGTCTCGGACATCGTATCAGCTAAAGGTAAAATCAGGGATACCAGATGGACAAAGCCCGCACAGTCAAATCCTTCCCGAAGGAACCCCATCTTGATGTGCGAATACCATGGTATCCACCATCATAGGGCCGAGGATTGTAGGCAGCTTCGAGGGGAGTTGGCCAGGCTGATCAACGAAGGGAACCTTCGAGAATTCCTTAGCAATCGAGCCAAGGACCACTTTCGAGAAAGAGAGGCAAACAGAAAGAATGAACTAGAAGAACCTCAGGACATCATTCACATGATCGCTGGAGGAACCGACGTCCCACAAGGACCCATGTTCAAACGGGACAAAGTATCCATCGCAACAAAAAAGCAAACTCGAAGCCATATACCCGATGACAATATTGCATTCAGAGAAGAAGACTTCAAGGCCTTATCCCAACCACACAATGATGCACTGGTAATTTCTTTTCTTTTGAATAACATTCAAATTAAACGTGTGCTCGTGGATCCAGGTAGCTCGGTCAACATAATCAGTTCAAAGGTGGTGGAGTAACTCGGACTACTCAATCAGATCATACCCACCTCTCGAATCCTCAATGGATTCGACATGGAAAGCGAGACAACGAAGGGGGAAATTGTCCTCCCATTCAACGCGTCCGATACAAATCAGGACACCAAGTTTCATGTCATCGAAGGCGACATGAGGTACAGTGCCTTACTTGGAAGGCCGTGGATACACAACATGAGGGCGGTACCATTGACTCTTCATCAGATGATGAAGTTCCCAACAGAGGATGGTGTAAAATTGGTGTACGGAGAGCAGCATGCAGCAAAAGAGATGCTCGCGGTACATGACATGGCACCAACATCAACTCCCTCCGTCCCGGATAGGTCAGAAAACAGGTTGACCCCCGAGGAACGGGTAGCCTGTGAGCATTCGAATGAGGACGACGAAGAATACACTCCTCGAACCTTCGTTGCCCCCGAGGAATCGGATGCAACATAATCGACGGCCGAAGAACTCAAACAGGCTATCTTGATCGAGAATCATCCAGATCGAAAGGTATACCTGGGAACAGGGTTAACCCCCGAACTCAGGAAAAAACTCATCCAGTTTCTTATTAACAACATTGATTGCTTTGCTTGATCCCATTTGACATGACAGGGATCCCACCGAAAATAACAACCCATCGACTAAGCGTCGACCCCAGGTTCAAACTGGTGAAGAAAAAGGAGGCCTCAGTCTGAGGTAAAACACACGTTCATCAAAGACGAGGTAACAAAACTCCTCAAGATAGGATCAATTAAGTAAAATACCCCGAATGGTTGGCTAATGTAGTAGTGGTTTCCAAAAAGGGAAATAAATTAAGAATGTGCGTAGATTATAAATGTTGATACCCAATTTTTCTCTATACTATTTTTAAATGCATATCTATCTTCAAAATAGTGCATTAGCATCAATCAATATTTTTCCATAATTTCTGCATTCTTAAGGATTTTTAATTAATCTATCCCAATATTTTATTATATAAATAATCATTAACTGCATTACAAATGACTTTATAACAATTTCATGGCTTAATTTACTATTTATATTTATATTAAGTTTAAATTATTTCATAAGTAGCCACACATATATTGTTTTGGGTTATAATCGCAATAACTTTGCAATTATAGCCCATATATGCATTATTATATTATTTTACCAGAAAATAGCTTGTTGTATTTTTAAAATATTGAGTAATTGTTTTAAAACATTTCTATGCATGAAAACCATTTTTTATAATCTGTTAACTATTTTTATAAATTATTTTTATCAATTAATTGGGTATTGAACAAATAGCCCTCTTTTATTTCTTTAATTTTTCTGACCTAACCCCTCAATATTATCCCAAACCCCTTAAGAAAACCAGCCTAATTCACCCCAGGCACCTATACCTGCCCGACCTAATAATCCCGTTTAATCGTGGTCGTTGATCTTTCAGATCAACGGTCCACAATAAAACTTACCTTTTTAATCTCTAACCAACCCTAACCCCCCCCCCCCCCTCACTCTTTCATTTCCATAGTCATTGGTTTCCCTAACCCTCTCCAATCCTCTCTCGACCCATCCATAACCCTAATCGCCATCACCAAAGCTCCTATCTATGGAGATTCTGAGTATTCTCCGACCATTACCAACCTTTTATGCCTCCTGGCTGTTTGATTACATGGACCCTTAGAAAAATATCATGGAGATTCAACTTAGTTCTTGCCTGAGTACAGATTTTTCCTTTTATTTTTAGTTTGAATCTATGGGTTTTGACCGAGTCTCTTTCATCTCTACCGTTTTTGAAAACCCTAGCTTCAATACTGCTCGAATCTGTTCAGATCTTTGTAGATCTGAAATGATTCGAGTATTATCGGGTGTTTTCCCTTGAATTTTTTTATTTTAGTTAACTGCTTCGATTTTATTCACTCTTTCTGAAATTAGGGTTCGTCCCAGACTTTTATTCAAAGGTTTTCTAACTTTTCAGTGTTTAAACTAATTGTTTCTTCACTATCTTGACTGATTCTCGTGTATATGTTCGAACCCTAGATGTTTCTAATGGTAACAGTGATTTCTTCAATCTTTTCCGTTATTATGTTTATTAACTGATTCAATTTAGGGATTTGAGTAATTTTCCCTGGTAAAATCAGTATTCTTTGGGATTTTTACTGATTGATTTCTATTAGGGGTTCAAACAATTGTCCTGTTAAAATCAGTGTTTTTTGGAATTTTTACTTGTTTCATTATTTGTGACCTTGATTAATTTTACTTGCCTTAATTAATTTTCAGTATGGTTTGGGATTTTACTGACTCCCTATATGGTATGGTATTGATTTATTACCTTAAGTTGAACCCCATTTTTGACCATTAACTGGATCTCCCCAATTAAAGAGGTCTTTTCCGGATTTCTCTATTGGAATTGATTCCATAATTGGCTGATTGATTTTAATTGATTGAACTGTGATTTCCTTTACCTTATTTGTTTTACTCCATAAGTGCTATATATATATATACACACACTCTCATTCTGCCTCTTCAACACACGAACAACAGTTCACAGAAACACACACTCACACATATACTTTGTTCTCATCTCTCTACTACTTGTGCACACTGCTTGTCTAGCCGGCTGGAAGCCAAGGCTCGACTGTTGAATCCTGCCTACTCTACCTTTTGTTTTGCTTCCCTTAACTGGTATGTTTCTATCTCTAATGTCATTATAAATTTTGAACCTATATGATTCTCTGTTGCTCTATTTCTGTTAATGTCCATGTCTCTTCTGTACTAGTCTAGATGCTTATGTACTTAATTCTATATTCTTTCCTGTTTACTGCTTTGATCAACATGTTTTCGTTTCACTCTTTCTTGTTTATTGTTTTAATCAGCATGTGTACTTCAATTTGAGTATTTCAGTCTTTCCTGTTTACTGCCTTCAACCAGCATGCTCACTTTGTGTCTCAGACTCCTATTTTGTCTAATTGACTTCAATTGGCATGAATAATTCTGTGTAACCCTTGTCCTCTCAAGCATGACCATTCCTACATTTAGCTTCTATGTTTTACTGTCTATTGCTTCTATGTTAGCATAACTACTTTGGCATTGAGTATGGTTGTTAGACCTATGCAGTTCATGTCTAGACTCTAAGTTAGTATGTTATGTTGTTGTGGACTTGGTTATTATAGAATGCTAATCTATCCCTGCCTGCTCTATGTCCCTATTAACTAGCATGCTTTCATATCACCTTCTTCCTATGTGCTCCTAATCCAGGCTTCTTGTGCTCCCAATCCCTGCTCCCTTTGTGTAAATTGTTTGTTCTCAGCATGCCATATGTTCACCTAGAATTAATTAACAAACTGAGTTGAATCTAGGCAATATGAAGCTTGTGGCTGTGTTTCTACTTGCTGTCATTTGCTGAAATTTTTTTTAGAATGTTTCCAAACTATTTTCACTCCTAATATGTTTCACCTCTAAACTATTTTCACTCCTAAATGTTTTACTTTTAAACTATTCTCACTTCTGAACTGTTTTACTCCTGGAATGTTTTCCTAAAATTGTTTCCACTATCTCAAGCACTCCTACTCCTACTCTTAGAATACTTAGGATTCTGCCCCTCCAGTGTGTGTATTGCCTAGGAATCCATCATATTCCTCTGAACTCTAGCACACTGGGGTTGGCCCTTCCACACTGCACAAAAACTACTTCTCTTTAAGGATCTTGGTGTGAGCATTGCCCGGGGTCCCTGAGGCCCTTGGGAACTTTGACGCACCAGGATACTCTCTATTGGACACTATGAGATATGGTACTTTGGACTGGTTGAAGGCCTAGTTTGCCAGGTTCACTTTAGGCCTATCCAGGCTCCCTATAGTATAACACTACTTATTTCTGTAATTCATTTATGGTCTGTAATAATAATAATTCTTGTAAACAAGTATTGGGGATATTAGTAAAAATGGAGGGATTTTTATATATTTTTGTGGGGAAATCGGGTAGAAACCATGCTCTTAGGATTATTATGACTATTTGCTTGCATTAGAAACCATGCTCTTAGGATTATTTTGTGCATTAGAAAACATGTTCATAGGCATCATACCACTTGTTCTAAAAGAATTTCTCTCTCAAGATTTGCATACTCATGTCCGCTTAGAAATCCTGTCATTTGGTTGCTATTAACCCTGCCTAACAATCATGATCATCCTCTTGTGTGCATTAGAAACCATGCTTTAGGACTGTTATTGCACTTGCCCAAACGTCCTGCCTATATCGTATAAAATCAGTAGCAACCATGTCCATAAGAATAAGTTTAAAAGCAGTTCCAACACCTAGATATCATGTTGTAGATATAAATGTGTATAAATATCAGTTTTGTAATGTTCAGCACCTAGACAGCATGCTCATAGGACATAATGAACCAAACTGCTTTAAATCGTCTATTAGTTTATTAAGACTCTGATTTCAATTAGATATCATGTTATAGGACATCTCAGATCCCTGCCTAGGCAAGCCTGTAGGATAATTAAAATCTTGCAAATTGTAAAACTTTGCTTTGCTTAACTATTTGTGAACTGCCCAGATTCAGCAAGTCCTAAAATCAGTAGGCAAACTGATCAGGTCTCCACTGCCTCGCTTTAATAAAACATTGCATACATTTTGTTTTCATGCTCACTTAGATATCCTGCTTTAGGGCTTTGAAAATGTCTGAAATCCTGTTGTTTGAGACGTGCAAAATACTTACTTATTTGTGGAGGTAAATATGAGCCCCCTTAATTGTCCATTTATGTGAATGTCCTACATGTTTTAATTGTCACTTAGATTTTCTCCTTTTAAGCACCTTAGGAAAGTCTAGAATTGCCTTAATTAAAGGTCCTAAACACCTCCAGAGCCATAAGTAAGGGACGGGTAATGCACGCATAGAGTCCGTTTAATTAGAATCGCTTATATAATGGGAGGGTAACTGGGTAGTAAAAGGATATGATGACCTGTGCGCTAATGCCACGTGTAACCCCTCTAATTGAGGAAGTTTTAACGGGTATTGCACAGATGTGATCCTATAGGCTAATAAACCTAGGACCTCTCGTATTCTTGTTTTAATAATCCATATGTGCTTAAAACGCTTTATTTTCTTAATGACTAATTCACAAAATGAGTTTGACCGGGACCCACCGTTGTGGACCTCGAAGGGTGACTAACACCTTCCCCTCAAGGTAATTTCAAGCCCTTACCCGATCTTTGGTAACGAAAATCGGTTTATATGAGTTATTTGCAATAGGTGCCCTAACACACCTTAAAAATTGTTAGGTGGAGACTCTTCAAATTTCTATACCCCTTTCCCAAAAGTAAATGAGTTGGCCCCAAAGAATGTTGAAACCCTGACTCCACTGAAAAGTGGAAAAAAGGGGACGCGACAGCATGTCGACTCTGCTGGGGATTTTAGGCTTTTACCATAACAATTTGCTTTGTGAATTAGTCTAAACATGTTTTACTCTGTTGATGCATGTGCACCCTTTTCCTTTCCCTTTATGTGAACTTAATTTTTTATTTTCAAGTATTTATTCCTTAATACGAAACTAACTTGTTTCTTTGTTTTCCTTCTTAACGTCTTTGAATTATAAATACTTGTTTATTGCTTTCCTAACATGAAAATACGTGACAACATGCTATTTACTGCTGCATAAATCATGCTCAACATCATATTCCACTCGTGCGTAATCAATCCTATAGAAACACTTGATGAGTGGTTGCGCTCTTCCAATATATCACCCTTTAAATTCGGAAAGGCTTATTTGCGTTAAAACTAGTCGATCAGCGGTGCAATCGATGGTTTCGTGCGTTTCCCCCTCAAGTTGTCTTCTTGAGGGTACCAGTCTAGACCCCCATAGCAACTTTACTCTTACATAACTTTGCATGCATCATGGTCAAACCTAGCCGGGCTACTATGTTGTCCACATAATAACCCTTTAAGACGAGCCTTATCCAAATTCCATCGGGGTTTCCATAATCTCAATGGACACAACAACGTTTTGTGCATTAATTTTGGAGAACTAAATGCCAATATGCTAATCATGAATGTATAAATAGTCGAATCAGGTGGGGGGAAAGGGCCTAACCTTATTTGTTTTGCAGAAAATGAGGCACGAGGTCCCCAGTTTCAGCATGGTCAGCAACATACCACCACTGCTACTAGATTGGTGGGAAGATCTTCCCTCGAGTGATAAGAAACATGCGAAGAAAATCCTAGGAAACTTACCATCCCTGCTAGACATTCAGCCTAAAAACATGCTAATTGAAGCTGCAACTTTATTCTGGGACAGTGAGAGGGCTGTGTTTCATTTTGGGGACATAGAAATGACCCCGCTCCTAGAAGAAATAGGAGGATTTGCTGGGCTACCCTGGGACTGCCATGGGCTATTGGTATTGGAAAACTGCACTGATAAAGGGTTTCTAAAGATGATGGGTTTAAAGAAGAACACTGACTTAGAATGCTTAAAGAAATCCTATATACCATTTGATTATCTATATGAGAGATACGGTCATAGCAAGTCCTGCCGTATGTTCCATGATGAGTTTTCCATCACTTCTCTGGGTCACATCCACCGCAGAGTTTTTGTGTTCATTGTATGCTTCTTGGGTCTGATAGTGTTCCCAATGAAAAGGGAAAGAATCCACACTAGACTAGCCATGGTCACAAGACCTTAATGGAAGAAAGCGAGGGACAGACATACACCATAATCCCTATGATCATAGCTGACATCTACCGGGATTTGGATCGCTGCTAGAAAGGGTTCAAGCATTTCGAGGGTTTCTATCTGCTGCTACAATTGTGGTTATTGGAGCATCTCCAAAAGGGTCAATATCGCCAGGAGTTTCCACGAAAGGTGTGGAATGATCACATTGCCTTCTGTCATCCTAAGCGGATGACTTATATTCCGGATAGGTTTGCTCAATCGGAAAGTGCTAAAGAATGGGTGGAGTTCTTCGACAATTTGACTGAAGAGCAAGTCCAGTGGATGTTTGAATGGTTCCCTACTGACGAGTTCATCATCAGGTTCAGGGACGCTCCTCACTTAGTATTAATTGGTTTAAGGGGAATACACCCCTATGTTCCATCAGGGTTATGAGGCAAGCAGGCAGGAAGAAATTCGTACCACGGGTTGCGAAGATGAGTCACTTCCGAGCAGATTTTTAGAATGACGACATACCCTACAGGTGCCAAGCTCAACATATGTGGCACTGTAAGATCATTGTGGAGAAAAATACCATTGAGCCAGACAGGTATCATGCAGGGTACGCACCCTTTTACCCAACATGGTTGGAGGATATCCTAGATGGGGTAGTGAAGCCAGGAACCGGTCGAGGAAACAGGGTCATAGATGAAGATGCTAAGACCTAAGTCAAATACAACAAATTGCGCAAGAGGATTCATGACTCCGAAGCTGAACATTAGGAGATACATAAGACCAACATGAGACTGATCAGTGAATGGAAGGAGATGGATATTACTTCCAATAGAAGGTTGGAATATCTGGAGCAAGGTTTGATGGAGTTAGAGGGAAAGATAATAAAGAGGATCGACGACTGCCAGAATGCTGAAGGAGGCGAGGGAGGACATCTAGCCAGAGCCTACCTGCTGCTGAGGCTGCGCGAACTGGGTAACTTGATCGATGGAGCTAGGATAACCAAGCCTGAGGAGGGTCCTTCTGGGACCAAGTATACTAGATTTATTTGCTTTCCTAAATGTAATTAGGCCAAGCGCCAATATAGTGACCTGTCTTTATTATCTTAGTGTCGTTTTGGGATTCATCTATTTTTATATTAATGAAATGAGGCATTTATTGGCATCTAAGTTCTCCAAATCAGCTTGTCGCTAGGCTTACCTCGGGAACAACGAGGCTCCCAAATTAGGACGCGAATTTACATTTCTTCAATATGTGTTTAAATACTGGAAATACTCTTTTCAGAACACTTACTGACTTGGCTACCTTTTTGTTTTTTCTTTCTTTTGATTATTCCCATTCCCCAAAGGTTGGTTCGTAAATACTGACATCATCAGCCTATCACACAAGATCCAGGGGCCCTCCACCTTCTCCTCCTCCTAGTCCACCAAAAGGCAAGGGAAAAGAAAAGATGGATGATTTGAACGGTACCAGAAAAGAAAATAATGCACATGTTGAACATGCAGAAGCTTCTGATGGTCGGGGTACTCAAGCCCCAAATGACACGGTTTCACGGCTTGAACAAAAGATACTGGAACTCCAGGGTGAGCTCGAGCATGTCCGAAATTTAGCAAACCTATCCTTCACACTCAGTGTCCCAGACATCAACCATCCAAACACCCAGAACCGCGCACTACCTCAAAACACACCTAACAAGCGCCCACAGAATCCTCCCGCACCTCACCATTATACGACCCCACCATAAAACCAAACTATCCCTCCATAATATCAGCAAAACACCTACCATACTCCACAAAATACTCCACCAATCATTCTCGAACCCCAGAACTCCACCAATGATCACCATTATACCCAAACTCCCAGTCACCAAAATAATCCTGTATACGTGGAGACCCTACCTCACTCCACTCAACCCATATCCTATGCTCCAGAATCTGCTGAGAAGGACATTCTCATTAATAACCTGGCTGAGGAAATCAAGAAATTGACAAGTCGGGTCTAAGGTGTCGAAGGAGGCAACTTGATAGAAGGGCTAAACTATGAAGACCTATGCATACAACCGGATGTAGAACTACCGGAGGCTTATAAACCTCCCAGGTTTGAAATGTTTGACGGAACAGGTGATCCCACGGTACATCTAAGAACTTATTGTGACAATCTTGTAGGGTCGGAAAGGATGAAAGGATCCGAATGAAACTTTTCATGAGGAGTCTTACAGGAGATGCTTTGTCCTGGTACATCAGCTAGGATCCTAAGAAATGGTCCAACTGGGTGAGTATGGCATTTGATTTCATAGATAGATTCAGGTTTAACACAGAGAATGCACCGGATGTCTTCTACATTTAGAACTTAAATAAGAAGCCCACTGAGACCTTCCGCGAGTATGCTAATCGTTGGAGGTCAGAAGCATCCAAAGTCAGGCCAACACTGGACGAGGAACAAATGAACAAATTCTTTGTCAGGGCACAGGATCCACAGTACTATGAAAGGTTGATGGTTATTGAAAACCATAAGTTCTCCGATATCATCAAACTCGGAGAAAGGATCGAAGATGGCATTAAAAGCGGGAGGGTAACAAACTTTGAAGCGTTGCATTCCACGAATAAAGCATTACAGTCGGGGGTATATTAAAGAAGAAGGACGCGGGAACAATAATGGCCACCCAAGGACCCAAAACTCCACTCGTATATCAAACCTCCCCACTTACATACCAAGCACCTCCACCCACATATCAACCATCACCTCCCAGATATTCTTAACCAGCCACTACTTACCATACCTATAATTCCCAACCATCTCACTTTCAGTCACCTCCGACTCATCCAAATTACCCAAGACCTCGAACCAACTTGGACTGCAGACCACCCAAACAATACACTGCCATTGATGAACCCATCGACCAGCTGTATGAAAGGTTGAAGGCTACAGGTTACATCACTTCTATCCCTGTTGTGGCCATGGAGAACTCATCCCAATGAGTCAACCCAAATAAGACATGTACATATCATTCTAGCATGAAGGGGCACACCATTGACGAGTGCCGAACACTAAAGGATAAGATCCAGACCTTGATTGACAATAAGGTCATCCAGGCAAAAGATGCTACGCCTAATGTCCACAACAACCCCCTCCCAGATCATAGGTGTGAAGGTATCAATGTGATAGATACTGATGAGGAATGGGATCCCGAGGGATCAATTGGGCTAATCAAAGAGGGTGACGATCCTAAGAAACCTGCAGCCACACTCAATCCCATTATAGTACAGATACAGCCACCGGTGGAGGTCGAGGTAACTGCATTAGTCCCATTTGAAGTTGAGGTCGCACCACCTGAAGCTGCACCTATTCCATTCGAGGTGGAAGTAGTCTCACCATTTACAGTGACAGTATCAATCACACCGCCTTTCGACACCAAGGCTTGTACCCTGGGATTATGTAGCTGAAGCTAGAAGAAAAGGAAAGACCAAAACGGAAGAATCTGGCACTGCACAAGGGATGACCAGAACCTGAAGAGTTTATACACCGGAGCATTTGGGAGAATCCAGCAAGCAGGCCTCTAACAGACCGACCGTTATTGAAACAGGCCCGGATGACCTCTGGAGGAAAGTGCAAGCGAGGGAGTATTCAGTCATCGATCATTGAACAAGACTCCTGCTCAGATATCTATCATGTCTCTACTACAGAATTCAGAAGCACACATGAATTCCCTCTTAAAGGTGTTGAGTGAAGCATACGTACCTAACAACATCACTGGCGGAGAAATGGCTAATATGGTGGGGCAGGTGCTGGAAAGCCACAAAATCACCTTCCACGAGGACGAGCTTCCACCCGAGGGTTTGAATCATAACAGGGCACTGCACATTACAGTGCAATCCGAAGATAATTTTATTGCTAGGGTTCTGATCGATGAGGGATCCAGTCTCAATGTTTGCCCATTGACAACACTGAAGAGGTTGGGCAAAGGCCTGTAGACTATGAATGTGAAGGCATTTGACGAGTCTCAGAGAACTACCATTGGAGAGATCAATATTTGTCTACAGATGGGGCCTACATGGTTTGATGTCGAGTTCCATGTGCTGGACATATCTGCATCATACAATCTGTTATTGTGACGACCCTGGATACATGCCATTGGAGCTGTAGCGTCAACTTCGCATCAGGAAGTGAAGTTCGAGTGGAACCACCAGGAAGTAATTATCCATGGAGACGGGAGAAACCCTATTTACACCCGTTAGATCGTCCCGGTGGTTGAAAATAGAAGAAAGCTAGGTGGAGAGACTTATCATCATATCGAGCGGGTCAACGCGATTTTCAAAGATAAGTGGTAGGATATCAAGATATCAAGCATGATGAACTGGAGGGGGTATGAGCCTGGCAAGGGTCATGGTAAAAATCTTCAGGGCATCTCCAAGCCAATACAACTAAAGCGCCATGGTACCACTTTTGGATTGGGATATCAATACACCTGGCAAGAGTATCAAGAATGGTCACCACCATGGCGTGGACGGTAATATCCACTTGAGCATCCTATACCGCACCTGAGTCAGTAGACCGACATTATATGGGGATCAGAGGAGGAAGAAGCATTGGACTCCTTGAGGAACCTGTTCTTAGAGGACGATGACATGGACTGCTGTGTAATTTTTGAGGAGGAGGAAAAGGCCCTACCATCCAAGCTGCGGAGAGAGGATCATTCCTCAATAATTGGACTATCAGACCATCCATGGCCCCATGCGTACCGTGGTATCAAGGCTGAACAACGTTATTTATTTTGTTTTCTGAAAATAAAGAAAAATGATTTCCCTTTTGGCATTTTATTTTAAAATTTTTCAATGTTCCAAAAACGTTCTTTTAATTATTGAGAAATCGCATTTGTTTGAATATTTAAATGAATTGATGTTTATTATCACCATTTTCTCTCATTTATTTATCTGTACAGCATTACTATTTCTTGTCTTGATGAACCGGAAACTGTGACATGTAATGAGGCAACGCAACAAAAGGATAGTGATTCAGAAGAAGAGGATGTAATACCTCAGGAAATCGTCAGAGAAGTCATTGAGAACAAGCCTAAGTCCAACCTGGACGAGACTAAAATAATCAACTTGGGACGTTCCGAGACTGTCAAGGAAACCCGCATCAACATTCATTAGTCGCCGTCAGAAAAAGAAGAGTACACACAGTTCTTGAAAGAGTATGAGGAAATATTTTCATGGTTATACGATGATATGACCGGGTTAAGTACATCTATTGTGCCTCATAATTTTCCCACAAACCCCATATGTCCACCAGTGAAGTAGAAACTCAGGAAATTCAAGCCTGATATGAGTCTGAAAATCAAGGACGAGGTTACCAAGAAAATCAAGGGCAAGGTACTCAGGGTGGTTGAATACCCAACTTGGCTAGCCAACATCGTGCCAGTTTTGAAGAAGGATGGGAAGGTCAGAGTCTGTGTCGATTATCGGGATCTCAATAGAGCCAGCCCGAAAGATGATTTCCCGTTCCCAAACATACAACATCTTAATCGACAATTGTGCTAAACGTGAACTTCGGTCATTTGTAGATTGTTTCGCCGGTTACCATCATATTTGGATGGATGAGGAGGACGCTGAGAGAACCGCTTTTATTACACCCTGGGGGTTATACTACTATAAGATGATGTTGTTCGGCCTAAAGAACACTGGGGCCACCTATATGAGGACCATGGCTACCATCTCATGACATGATACACAAGGAGATCGAGGTATATGTGGACGACATCATCATTAAATCCAAGAAATCCACGGATTATATAGCAGACTTGAGGAAATTTTTTGACAGATTGCAGAAGTACAACCTAAAATTAAACCCCACAAAGTGTGCATTCAGGATTCCTGCCGGAAAGTTACTTGGGTTCATCGTCAGGCGCCGAGGGATAGAATTGGATCCATCAAAGGCCAAAGCCATCAGAAGCTACCAACACCAAAGATTAAGAAGGATGTAGTGAGTTTTCTGGGACGACAAAACTATGTCAGTCGTTTCATAGCCCAGTCCGCAGTTACTCTCAGGAGAAGAAGAGAAAGAAAAAATCACCAGCTGAGTCCCCGAAGCCAAAAAAGGCTAAAGTTCAAAATCCCAAGGCCGATTCAGTGACTTTAACTTCGGAAGCTGATGAGAGCCTTCGAGCTAAAGATGAAGAGAGTGACGACTGTCGTTTAGTTCTTAGGGGAAGAGGAAGCACTGACGCTTTGAAGTCTGCTGGGCCGGAGGCGGCCGAGCCAAAAACTACTGAACCAGAGGCCGCCACTGTGGCCCCATCTCGAGGGGGTTCAAATGAAATCCCCGGGTCGACCAATGACCAAAAGACGTCAGGTGCCGAAGGGCACTTAGTCGATGAGCTCGAAGAAACCAATACCGAAGCCCCTCGAAGGAGAGAGAAGGCACGGATTGAACTACTCAGGGTAATTAATGTAGACGATTCTCCGTCGGGCCCGTCATTCTCTCCTGGGAAAATACGGGATGCCCAAGATATGGAGACTCCCGACGTAAGGGAATCCCATGAGGAGAATGATATGTTTGAAGGGTACTTTGTCGGGGTTGAAGAAGGCCCCGATCTTAACGCCTCGCTCGTTTTTTAAGAAGCCAATAAACTTCCAAAACAGGTAATCTTTTAACAACTGTGTTTTGAGTTTTGATTCTTGCTTTTCTGATTTCTCTCATTTATGCTTTTAGGCCGTAATTCTCCATAACCAGTCTTTTTCCAAGTCACAAGCTGAGTTGACCCTTTGTGATGATGAGTATAGGAAGTTCGAGTTGGAGTCGGCTAAGCTCAAGGCTCTTTACGCCAAAAAGGAGGGGGAGCTGAATGACCTTCGAGCACATTTGGAGAAGATGTCTCGAGAGCGGGCCGATCTCGATGAGCAGGTAATACAGCCTTCGTGGGATTACTTTTACGCTTACTAAGTTTAGCATTTAATTCCTTAACTCGATCTTTGCAGCTCAAGCAGAAGGATGACCTGGTGGGGAAACTCCGAGAGGATCTTAAGGTCAAAGATACTGAGATGCTCGGGCTCAAGCAACGCATAGATAAGTTAGCCTCTGAGAAAGATACCCTCTAAGAGAGGCTGACCTCGGTTGAGCATCAACTCCAAGGTGCAAGAGGAGAAGGTCGTAAATATAAGGATCTCCATGCTGAATCAACTGCTGATTGTCCAAGATCAAGTCTGAGATCGATGAGCTCATATCTTCGTATCGGAATGATGATGCCGCTGCAAATACTCGGGCCAAGAAGGCATCTGTTGAGGCCGAGCTCAAACTAACTTGAGCCTTTGACCATGATTGGTTGGAATCTCGTAGGCAGGCTCTCTAGGGGTACATGAAAAGGGCTTCGATCTTTCTACCGAGATGGAGAAAGTGAAGGCCTTAGAAGAAGAATCGGCGGCAATGCTCACTTCCAATGAGGATTCAGCTAGTGGTTCGGAGAGCGGTGAAAAATATGTAGAAGAAGTCCCCGAGGGGGAAAAAGTCATCGATGACCAGAGTATTGAGGGCCAAGTTGTCGAGGGCGCAACTCCTGAGGGAACTTCATCCGACCAAGTGGCCCCGACCGAGGATTAGGCTTTATTTATTCTTTCATTTTTTGTGTAAGGGCTCCATGTAGGAGCTTTGTAAATATATTTTGTGAACTCCACTATATGAGAGGATCCTTTTGTTTCAGCTTCACTCTTTGTCACTTCTTTTCTTTCCTTTGCTTTTGAAATGAACTTTGATGCTTGTCGATGATAAGTCTGGTGTGTCGAACTTAGAATATAAAACCCTTAGGTTTTTGTGCTCGATAAAAGATCGATAATAGGTGACCACTTAGGGTCTAATCTTCGAGCTAAGCTTTATCTCGGGACTTTCGAGCCCAAACTTAGATGAGGTCTCGAGTATAGTGTGTTTTGACCCTTAGGTTTTAAAACATCAGCCCTTAGGCTTTTTTTTATTTGGCCCTTAGGCTCTTTGGGTTGTCCCTTAGTCTCTTTAGGTTGTCTCTTACACATCGACCCTTAGGCTCTTTTTAGATTGAGTCGATTCGACCTCTAACATGGTTATAATTTCCCCCATTCTGGCTAAAGTCTTTTAAAAATTTATTTTATGCCTTTGGCATGTTTTTATGTACGCCCGACTTTTCGACGGTTCGATTAGGAACCTCGATTATAAGTCGATATGCGAAGATAATTGAGTACCTCATGAGGTTCTCTCAAAGGCTGATTTTTTTTAAGCCTTTACATTGTTCAGAGCCGATATTATCGAAGCTCCTTTTCTTATGCCGAGGATAGCCTGATTAACCGGTTTTATCGAAGTATTTGAAGGCCTTTGAATTTATGGCGGAAGTCGGACGTCTCCGAGTCGCATTATTTCAGCCATAGCCTTTTCATATAACCGTAGTCTTTATATTTGTCCATAGCCTTTAGTCCCTAGACGAGATGACCTCGACCTTAATATCGAGGGTATGCCTTTTTACGAGTCTTACAAGTTCGGATATATAGACTTGGCCTTGATATCGGGGTTACACCTTTTTAAGGTCTTATAAGTTTGAGTATGCCTCGTTGAGGTCTTATAAGTTTGATTTTGCCTCATCGAGGTCTTTTATACTTGATTGCCTAATTGAGGTCTTATAGATTCGATGTTTCCTCATTGAGGTCTTATAGATTCGATGTTGCCTCATTGAGGTCTTATAGATTTAATGTTGCCTCATTGAGGTCTTATAGATTTTATGTTTCCTCATTGAGGTCTTACGATCTCGAGTCTTTGATGGCTCAATAAGTTGACTGTCAATGACAATCCCCGAGTGTTCGGGAGTATTTGGCCCTTGAGCCGTTTCATGTGAAAATAGTAAAATTCTTTGAGGCACAAAGTGTTTTGATGAATAAGGATGCTTCTTAGATTACAAGATACATGCTTACATGTTTTTTCCATTGGGGGCTTGACTATTCTACACGGACACGGTTCATTTGACCGTTTGGCCCATTATAACATTCTCCTATCGAGGCCCTCCTTGGCATAACTCGATTTCTTCGAAGAGGTAACCTCCGAAGGTGATGCCCCCCAGTATTCGAGGTTGATTGAAAAGAGGCCTTGAATACTTGTTGAGTTTTCCTTAGGTAGCATATAGATGTTTCCTTAGGTAGCATTTGGGATAAAACCCGATCTAAGGGAAAAAGAGTACAACACATGCTTTAAAACCCAAGGTCTTCAGGCTGAAGGGTGCTTTGATTCCTCTCAATCGAACACCTGCGACAAGTTAGTATGGAATATAAACGAAAAGGGAGAAGGTTATACCTTAGCAATAATAGTGTTTGAGCATCGATATGTTCCAATTTCTTGGCAGTTGCTCGCCTTCCATGGTGCTAAGTTTATAGGACCCTTTGCCTACTACTCCGAGGACGCGGTACGGTCCTTCCCAACTAGGGCCTAACTTCCCTTCATTTGGGTTTCGAGTGTTGAGGGTGACTTTCCTTAGAACTAAGTCCCCGACTCCGAAGTATCAGAGATTTGTTCTTCTGTTGCAGTACCTTTTGATCCTTTGCTTTTGAGCGGCCATTCGAACTAATGCGGCCTTGCGCTTTTCATCTAGTAGCTCGAGGGCTGTGTTCATGGCCTCGTTGTTTGAGTCCTCGGTGGCGTGTTGAAATCTGGCACTTGGTTCTCCGACTGGTATCAATGCCTCGGACTCATATACCAAAGAGATTGGCGTCTTCCCTGTGCTTGACTTTGAAGTTGTTCGATATGCCCATAGTACTTCGGGCAGCACTTCTCTCCATTTCCCCTTCTCATTCTCTAACCTTTTATTTAAGTTTTGAATGATGGTTTTATTTGTGGACTTAGCTTGACCATTTGCACTTGGGTGGTAAGGCTTTGATAGGATCCTTTTGATTTTATGATCCTCGAGGAATTTCGTCACCTTGCTGCTGATGAACTGCTTCCCATTATCACATGTAATCTCAGAGGGGATCCCGAATCGGCATATGATGCGATCCCATATGAAGTCAATGACTTCTTTTTCTCTTATCTTCTCAAAGGCCTGCACTTCTACCCATTTCGAGAAGTAGTCAGTCATAAATAAAATAAATCTGGATTTACCTGGCGCCGTTGGTAGGGGGCCGACGATGTTCATCCCCCATTTCATGAATGGCCACGGGGATAGGACTGAGTGTAGTTGTTCACCGGGTTGGTGAATCATTGGTGCAAATCTTTGGCATTTGTCACATTTTTGAATGAATTCCTTGGTGTCCTTTTCCATGCTATCCCAAAAGTAACCTGCTCTGATCACCTTTCGAACTAAAGAATCAGCGTCGGAGTGGTTTCCACAAGTGCCTTCGTGGATTTCTCGTAGCACATAGTCGGTGTCCCCTGGTCCCAAGCACACTACTAGTGGTCCGTCGAAGGTCCTTATCTATAGTGTTCCATTCTCGTCGAGCGAAAATTGGGCTGCTTTGGCTCGAAGGGCTCTCGATTCCTTTGGGTCCGTGGGGAGCTTCCCATGTCTCAAGTAGTCGATGCACTTGTTCCTCCAATCCCATGTTAGACTTGTTGAGTTGATCTTGGCAGGGCCTTCTTCAATCAGTGATTTGGATAGTTGTACGATATTCCCCGGGAGTATGTCATCTTCTTCGAGAAACGATCCCAAGTTTGCGAGTGCATCAACCTCGCTGTTCTGTTCTCGAGGTATGTGAACTAGGGTCCACTCTTTGAAGCGGTGCAATGTCACTTGAAGTTTGTCTAAGTATCTTTATTATCTTCTCGAACCTCGAAGCTTCCATTTACTTGGTTTACAACCAGAAGAGAACCACATTTTGCTTCGATGACCTCCTCTCCTAGGCCTTTGGCCAATTCGAGACCTTCAATCATGGCCTCATACTCGGCCTCATTGTTTGTCAACTTCGAAGTTTTAATAGATTGCGTAATTATGCTGCTCGTAGGCGGCTTGAGAACTATGCCGAGCCTGGACCCTTTCACATTCGAGGCACCGTTAGTGAAAAGGGTCCATACCCTCGCTGATGTGCCCGTTTTTAACAAGAGTTCTTTCTCAACTTTGGGAATGAGGGCAGGCGTAAAATCGGCCACGAAGTCCGCTAAAATCTGGGATTTAATAGCCGTTCGGGGTTGGTACTCAATGTCATACCCACTGAGTTCGACGGCCTATTTGACCAATCGGCCCGATAATTCGGGCTTATACAAGATGTTTCGAAGAGGATATGTTGTTAATACACATATAGGGTGTCATTGAAAATAAGGTTTCAATTTCCTAGATGCACTTACTAATGCAAGAGCTAGTTTTTCTAAGTGCGGATACCTGGTTTCAGCATCCCCTAGGGTTCGACTTACGTAATAGACAAGAAATTGCGTACATTGTTCTTCTCGAACCAGCACACCACTTACCGCTACTTAGGACACGGCTAGATATAAGTATAGTGTTTCATCCTCCTTCGGGGTGTGGAGCAAAGGTGAGCTCGATAGATACCGTTTTAATTCTTCCAAGGCATGTTGGCATTCCGGAGTCCACTTGAAGTTGTTTTTCTTCTTGAGTAGGGAGAAAAAGTGATGACTCCTGTCGCGCCTCCTTTTTCCTCGCGGAGTCTGGGTTTCGAAATTTTTGGGACAACTCATTTCCTTTTGGGAAGGGGTATGGAATTTGAAGAGTCGCCACCTAATGGATTTAAGGTGAGTGGGCACCTAAGACAAATAACTCATAAACCGGTTTACATTACTAGAGATTAGGTAAGGGCTCGAAACTACCTTGAGGGGAAGGTGTTACGCACCCCTCGAGGTCCACAACGGTGGGTCCCAGCCAAACTCATTTTAGTGAATTAGTCATAAAATAATTTAAACAAATAGAGATCATTTTGGAAAAAAAACAGGGATTAAAGGGATCCTAGGTTTATTAGCTTATAGGGTCACTTCTGTGCAATAGTCGGTAAACTTTCCTCAAACAGAGGTGTTACGCGTAGCATTAGTGCATAGGTCATCATATCCTTTAGTACCCAACAACCCTCCCGTTAATTATTATCTAAGCGATTCTAATTGATACGTACTCTATGTGTGCATTACCCGTCCCTTACCTATGGTCCTGGAGGTGTTTAGGACCTCTATTCAAGGTGCTTCTAGACTCACCTATAGTGCTTAAAAGGAGAAAACTAGGCGCCAATCAAAACAGGTAGGACTGTCACATAAAAAGAGCAGTTAAAAGCTCACAGTTACCTCCACAAATAAGCAAACAATTCCACGCCTCAAACAAGCAGTTTTAAACGCTTTAAAGTCCTATAGCAGGATATCTAGGTGAACACAAAGCAGAATATGCAGCATTTTATTAAGGCGAGGCAGTGAATACCTAATCAGTTTGCCTACTGATTTTATCACTTCCTGAGTCTGGGTAGTTTATAAGCAATCAAACAAAACACAGTTTTATAATTTCAGAATTTTAGTTGTCCTACATGCTTTCCTAGGTGTGGATCAACAGTATCCTCTAAACATGTCATTTAAACATTAATCAGAACCAATTATAAACCAATGATTGATTTTTTAACAGGCAGTTTTTATCTGTTTAAACCCTATAGGCATGATGTCTATATGCTGAGAATGATCACAAGCATAAACACAGAAATTGATTTTACGTATTTACCTCTACAAGCATGATGTCTAAGTGTTGGGATTGTTTTTATACTTACTTTCCATATGCATGACGGTTAAGTGGTGAAGCTGATTTTATGCATATTCTCGTATGAGCATGATATCTAACGAATAAATTTATTAGCCAGTTTTCAAGCAAACTCAACAAGGAAATTACTAGGGACATGATTTCTAGTGCACATATGAATATTGAAGAACATGATTAATGCAGAACTGTTCAATGACCTAGAAACAAGATTTCTAAGATGCAAATTCCGCATAGTGAGATAAATCCTATGAACATGATTTGTAATGCAAATAAATGACATCACAATAGTCCCATAAGCATGGTTTCTAACCGAAACCCACATTAATTAAAATGAAACTAAAGGGGGCTATTAATACCCAATTAATAAATAATATAATTTGTAAGAATAACTAATAAATTATAAAAAATAATTTTCATGCATAAAAATAATTTAAAACAATTACTCAATATTATAAAAATATAAAAAGCTATTTTCTGGTGAAATAATGTAATAATGCATACATGGGTTATTATTACAAAGTTATTGCAATTATAATCCAAATATGTAAATATGGCTATTTATGAAATAGTTAAAGCTTAGTATAAATATAAATAGTAAAAGTAAGTCATAAAATTGTTATAAAGTCATTTGTAATGCAATAAATAATTATTTATATAATAAAATACTGGGATAAATTAATAAAAATCCTTAGAAAAATTCAGAAATTATGGAAAAATATTAGTTGATGCTCACGTACTTTTTTGAAGATAGATATGCATTTTGAAAATAATATAGAGAAAAATTGGGTATCAACAACTGACCCTCTTTACCCGGGAAGGATGAAAGAGCTGTCGGTAAAGACATGATGGCCAATTTTGACCGAGTAGGGTGGTTTGAGAGGCATAGGCCGCACTCCGGTCTCTGATATGCCTACATATCCCTAGTTCTACAGGAATCAGGCCGTGTGTAGTTCTGGATTCACCGGCGGGATATGCCGATGAAGTTATCACAAGAAGGAACACAAGGTTTTGGGATAGGTGAAATAGTTGTGGTGAGTGTCAGGTTTCAGATAGTATGAAGGAACTAGAGCGGGATTGCTCCTGCTATGGTAATGGTTGCTCGTCGGGTTACCTGCAAATAAAAAGATTTGCCACAAGCATATATCTGTGCATAAATTTAAACATGATGCAAATTCCCTTCAGACCATGAGAATTGTCATTGGACGGTTGAGGATGACGTCCGTAGACCATGATGTCCCGGGCCATGAATTGTTCAGTGAGGGATTCTCAGGCCATGAAATGATGTTCTAGGGCCATGAAAATGGTGCCTCCGAACCATGACACCTTTGAATAATGATATGCAAGTTCGAGAGATCCTCAGTCCATGGCATGGTGTCTTCCAGCTATGAGGATGATGCCTTCATACTATGACGCCTTCGGACAAGTTGGCGATATTTCAGCCCATGAGGTGCAAAAATATGATGCTAGGAGCGACAAGACAGGGCTTAGTCTTGTATGAAGTTGAGGGTAGAGCTTAGCCCGAGAGAAGAGAAATAGATACTGCAAGGGAGACCGTGCTTAGTCTCGCGCAAAGTTCGGGATAGGGCTTAGTACCATGAAAGATGAAGCCAATTCTTAGCCTCATGCAAATATGGAGGTAGGGCTTAGCCTTCTTCACGATTCAGGACAGGGCTTAGTCCCATGCAAAGATTGAGACAGGGTTTAGTCTCATGCGAATAAAAGGCAATGCTTAGCCTTGTGCAAATAGAGAGGCAGGGCTTAGCCTCATGCGAGATTGAGACAGAGCTTATCTCATGCAAACAAAAGGCAATGATTATCCTTATGCAAATATAGAGGCAGGGCTTAGCCTCATGCAAGATTCGGGACAAGTCTTAGTCCCATGAAAAGATTGAGACATGGCTTAGTCTCATGCAAATAAAAGGCAATGCTTAGCCTTGTGCAACTGTGGAGGCAGGGCTTAGCCTCATGCAAGATTTGGAACAGGACTTAGTCTCATGCAAAGATTGACACATGACTTAGTCTCATGCAGGATTAGGGATAGGGCTTAGTCCCATTTGAAGGCAGTGCTTAGCCTTATGCTAACGGAGAGGCAATGCTTAGCCTTATGCAGAATTCGGGACAGGGCTTAGTCCCATGCAGGGTGAAGGTAATGCTTAGCCTTATGGAAATGGAGAGGCAAGGCTTAGACTCATGCAGAATTCGCGACAAGGCTTAGTCCCATGCAAGGTCAAGGAAATGCTTATCCTTATGCAAATACAGAGGCAGGTCTTAGCCTCATGCAAGATTGAGACAGAGCTTAGTCTCATGCGGTGAACAAATAATGGATGATAGCAAAGTATTTCTTAGCTGTAAATGAGTTCGGCATCTTTGTTGTTATGAAGACTGTGATTCCAAGGTGTGCGTATTCCTTGTTCCCGCATTCAAAGAAAAATCGTGAGTTCTGTAGGGGGAGGTTGGTTCGTGCCTCCATCGGCTTGCTAGACTTTCTTCGATCTGTCTGAAGATCCTGCTCAAATCATCGGGGCAACATTTGCTAAATCAAGTTTATTTCAAAAGCAGATATGCATAATTTTCAAAGATATAGTAAAAATATAGTTTTAGAGATGATTTAAATGAACCAGTGACTGTGAAACGATCAGAGAAATTGTGACTTCTTTTTCTGTAGAATTTTGAGGGTCCTCCTCAAAATTCTATCATAGTTAAATGGGAAACACTTCTGACTGCTATATATGCTGCGATTGGATGAACATGCTTCTGATTGTGGGGGAAAATAGAAATTTTATTGAATTGTGACCGAACCCACAGGGCTACCTACGTATCCCCTCTTAAACGGGAATCAGGTTGATCGTAGTTCAATTTACATCATATGCGTAAAACATAAATAATTTACACATAATATCGCTTGACTGCATCTGAAAATTGATTGGTTTTGGCCAGACTTCTCCGTTCATTTCTGCGAGTATGAGGGCTCCTCCTGTTAGTACCTTGTGAACCCTGTGAGGACCTTGCCAGTTGGGAGAGAATTTTCCATTGGCTTTATCTTGATGAGGGAAGATCTTCTTTAATACCATCTGCCTCGATGTGAACTGTCTTGGCTTGACTTTGTTAATGAAAGCTCTGGACATTCTGTTCTGATAAAGTTATCAGTGACATACCGCATTCATCGTTTTTCCTTCTATTAGGGCTAGCTGCTCATAATGCCTCCTTATCCATTCTGCGTCACTCATATCAGCTTCTTGTATGATTCTCAAGGAAGGAATCTCCACTTCGGTGGGAATAACAGCTTCAGTACCATAAACCAGCAAGCAGGGAGTTGCTCTGGTTGATGTGCGGACTGTGGTACGGTATCCCAGTAAAGTGAATGGTAGCTTCTCGTGCCATTATTTATGATTTTCTACCATTTTCCTTAGTATCTTCTTGATATTCTTATTTGCGGCTTCTACAGCTCCATTCATTTGAGGTCTATATGTTGTGGAATTCTTGTGCTTGATTTTGAAAGTCTTGCACATGGATTTCATTAGATCACTGTTGAGATTGGCGACATTGTCAATGATGATGGACTCTGGAACTTCAAATCGACAAACAATCCGATCGCGGACAAAATCCGCAACGACCTTCTTAGTCACAACTTTGTAAGGTGAGACTTCAACCCATTTGGTGAAGTAATTGATAGCTACCAAAATAAATTAATGCCCATTTGATGCGGTGGGCTCGAATGGACCGATGATATCCATTCCCCAGGCAGTAAAGGGCCAAGGTGAGCTGGTTGCATTAAGCTCGTTTGGCGGCACTTTTATCATATCTGCATGTACTTGACATTGGTAGCACTTTTCAACATATCGGATGCAATCTGTCTTCATGGTCATCCATAAATAGCCAGCCCTAAGTATCTTCTTGGTCAGGACAAAACCGTTCATATGCGGGCCGCAGGTCCCGGCATGTATCTCCTCAAGCTACTTGGAAGATTCTTTTGCGTTGACACACCTTAATAGTCCCAAATCAGGAGTTCTTCTATATAGGGTTCCTCTGTTGTGGAAGAAATGATTGGACAATCTCCGAAGCGTGCGTTTCTGAGTATGGTTTGCATGCTCTGGGTATTCTCCTTTTGCCAGGTACTCTTTGATGTCGTGGAACCGAGGCTTCCCGTCTGTTTCCTCTTCAACAAGAGCACAATATACCAGCTGATTATGGATCCTTACTGGGATAGGATCGATGAAGTTCTTGTCTGAATGCTGTATCATTGATGACAAAGTGGATAATGCATCGACAAACTCATTCTGAATCCTAGGAACATGCCGAAATTCTATCTTTGTGAACCTTTTCTTCAATTCCTGCACATGGTACAAATATGGAAATATCTTGGAATTCTTGGTGGCCCATTCTCCTTGTACCTGGTGCACAAGCAAATCTGAATCGCCGATTACCAGCAGCTCCTGAATGTTCATGTCAACAACCATGTTGAGTCCGAATATGCAAGCTTCGTACTCTACCATGTTGTTGGTGCAGGGGAATTCAGATACCGGATAATGTTTGCCAGTTTCTGACACCAAACGACTCCAATGCTGACTCCTTTGAACTTTGCCGGTCCGTCAAAGAATATTCTCCAACCGTCGTAGGATTCAACAATGTCTTCTCCTACGAATAGCACCTCTTCATCGGGAAAATACATTTTCAGTGGTTCGTGTTCTCCTCCCACAGGTTTTTCAGCAAGATGATCTGCCAGTGCCTGTCCCTTGACTGCTTTCTGATTTACATAAACAATGCCGAATTCACTCAACATGATTTTCCACTTAGCCAGCTTCCCAGTGGGCATGGGTTTCTGAAAGATATACTTCAAAGGATCCATTCTCGATATGTTGTATAAGCACAAAAGTAATGCCTCAACTTCTGAGCTATCCAAGTCAGAGCGCAACAGATACATTCCAGCAGAGAGTACCGTGCTTCATACGGAGTAAAATTCTTACTCAGGTAATAGATGGCTTGTTCTTTTCTCCCTGTCTCGTCATGCTGCCCCAGAACACAGCCGAAAGCTCCATCTAGTACTACGAGGTAGAGTAGTAGTGGTCTACCTGGCTCTGGTGGGACCAAGACCGGTGGTGTTGATAAGTACTCTTTGATCTTGTCAAAATCCTTTTGGAAATCTTCGGTCCACTAGTCACAATGTCCTTCTTCAACATCTTGAAAATTGGCTCACATATAACTGTGGACTGGGCTATGAAACGACTGATGTAGTTAAGGCGTCCCAGAAAACTCATTACGTCCTTCTTACTCTTTGGTGGTGGTAACTCCTGGATGGATTTTACCTTTGATGGATCCAATTCAATTCCCTGGCGGCTGACGATGAATCCCAGTAACTTTCCAGCAGGAACCCTGAATGCACACTTTGCAGGGTTTAATTTCAGGTTGTACTTCCGCAGTCTGTCGAAGAATTTCCTCAAGTTTGCTATGTGATTTGTGGACTTCTTGGATTTGATGATGACATCGTCCACATACACCTCAATCTCCTTATGTATCATGTCGTGAAAGATAGTAGTCATGGCCTCATGTAGGTGGACCCGACGTTCTTTAGGACAAACGACATCATCTTGTAACAATACACCCCCCATGTTGTAATGAAAGCTATTTTCTCAGTGTCCTCTTCGTCCATCCAGATCTAACAGTAACCGGCAAAACAATCTACAAAGGACTGGAGTTCATGCTAAGAAAAATTGTCGATTAAGATGTGTCTATTTGGAAACGGGAAATCATCCTTTGGGCTGGCCCTGTTGAGATCCCGATAATCGACACAGACCCTAACTTTCCCATTCTTCTTCTCAACTGGCACGATGTTGGCTAACCAAGTTGGATACTCCACTACCTTGAGGACCTTGGCCTTGATTTGATTAGTAACCTCATCCTTGATTTTCAAGCTCATATCGGGCTTGAATTTCCTGAGCTTCTGCTTCACTGGTGGACACATTGGTTTTGTGGGCAACTTGTGGGCCACAATAGATGTACTTAATACGGTCATATCATCGTATGACCATGCAAAGATGTCCTCATACTCCATCAAGAACCGAGTGTACTCCTTTTTCTCTGACGGCGACAAGTGAATGCTGATGCGAGTCTCCTTGACAGTTCCAGAATCTCCAGGTTAATTATCTTAGTTTCATCTAGGTTGGACTTAGTCTTGTTCTCAAAATCCTCTACTTCTCTGAAGATTTCTTCATAAATGACATCCTCTTCTTCTGAATCACTATCCTTTTGTTTCATTGCCCCATTACATGTCACAATTGCCAGTTCATTGAGATAGGAAATAGCATGCCCGGGACTCGTCGGGCTCTGGATGGTCTGACAGTCCAGTTCTTGAGGAATGCCCCTCTCTCCACAACTCGGATGGTAGGGCCTTCCTCCTCCTCCTCAACAATTACGCAACAGTCCATATCATCATCTTCCAGGAACATGTTCCTCAAGGCTGCCAATGCTTCTTCCTCCTCTGATCCCCATATAATGTCGGCCTGACGGAAAGTCTGACTCAGGTGCGGTATAGGATGATCAAGTGGATAGTATGGACCACGCCATGGTGGTGACCAATTGTGAAATTCCTGCCAGGTGTACTGATATCCTAGCCCGAAAGTGGTGCTAGACGCTTTGTATGTATCGGCTTGGAGATGCACTGAAGATTTTTACCAAGACCCTTGTCAGGCTCATACCCTCTCCATGTTAGCATGCTTGCTATCTTGCTATCCCACCACTTATCTTTCTCGATCGCGTTCACCCTCTCGATACGATGGTAGGTTTCTCCACCTAGCTTTCTTCTATTTTCAACCACCAGGATGGTCTGACTAGTGTAAATGGGGTTGCTCCCATCTTCATTGAGAATTAATTCTTGGTGGTTCCACTCGAACTTCACTGCCTGACGCAAGGTTGACGCTACATCCCCAGCGGCAGGTATCTATGGTCGTCCCAACAACATATTGTATGATGAAGATATATCCAGTACATGGAACTCGACATCAAACCATGTATGCCCCATCTGCAGATAGAGATTAGTGTCTCCAATGGTAGGTCTCTGAGACCCATCAAATGCCTTCACATTCATAGTCCCTTCTCGTATCTCATGTAAGCCTTTGCCCAACCTCTTCAATGTTGTCAATGGGAAAACATTAAGGCTGGATCCCCCGTAGATCAGGTTTCTGGAAATGAACTTGTCTTCACATTGCACTGTAATGTGCAGCGCCCTGTTGTGATTCAAACCCTTGGGTGGTAGCTCTTCCTCGTGGAAGGTGATTCCATGGCTTTCCAGCACCTGCCCCACCATATTGGTCATCTCTTCGCTTGTGATGTTATTGGGAACATATGCTTCATTTAACACCTCTATTAGAGCGTTCTTGTGTGACTATGAATTTTGTAGCAGTGACAAGATAGATATCTGAGCAGGATTCTGGTCAAATGATCGAGGAATGAATACTCCCTCACATGTACTTTCCTCCAAAGGTCATTCGGGTCAGTTTTAATCACGGGCGGTTTGTTGGAGGACTGTTTACTGGATTCTTCCAAATGTTCAGGTGTATAAACTCTTCATGTTCTGCTCATCCCTTGCGCAGCGCCACATTCTTCCATTTTGGCCTTTCCTTTTCTTCTAGCTTCGGCCACATAATCCCAGGGTACAGCCTTGGTGCGGAAGGGCGGTGTGGTTTGACATTGTCACTATGAAGGGTGTGGCTACTTCCACCTTGAATGGAACAGGTTCAGTTGCAGGCAGTGCTACCTCAACTTCAAATGGAACTGATGTGGTTACCTCAACCTCCACTGGCGGCTATATCTGTACTATAATAGGATTGAGCGTGGCTGCGGGTTTCTTAGGATCGTCACCCTCTTTGATAAGTCCAATTGATCCCTCAGGATCCCATTCCTCATCAGTCTCTATCACATTGATACCTTCGCCCCTATGATCTGGGAGGGGGTTGTTGTGGACGTTGGGTGTAGCTTCCTTTGCCTGGATGACCTTATTATCAATCAAGGTCTGGATCTTATCCTTCAGTGTCCGGAACTCGTCAATGGTGTGCCCTTTCATACTAGAATGATATGCACAGGTTTTAATTGGGTTGACCCACTAGTATGAATCCTCCATAGACACAGCAGGAATAGGGGTGACGTAACCGACATCCTTCAACCTTTTATACAACTGGTCAATGGGTTCAGCAATGGCGGTATATTGTTTGGGTGGTTTATGGTCAAAGTTAGGTCGGGGTCTTGGGTAGTTTGGATGAGTTGGAGGTGACTGAAAGTAAGATGGTTGGGAATTATATGTATGGTAAGAAGTGGCTGGTTCGGAATTATATGTATGGTAAGCAGTGGATGGTTGTGAATATCTGGGAGGTGATAGTTGATATGTGGGTGGAGTGTTTGGTATGAGAGTGGAGAGGTCTGGTATACAAATGGAGTTTTGGGTCCTTGGGCGACCATTACTGTTCCCACGTCCTTCTTCGATATAACCCCAGATTTCAATGCTTTATTCATGGCCTGCAGTGCCTCGAAGTTTGTCACCATACGCTCTTAATGCCCTTTTTCAATCCTTTCTCCGAGTTTTATGATATCGGAGAACTTATGGTTTTCAATAACCATCAATCTTTCGTAGTACTACGGATCCTGTGCCCTAACAAAAAACTTGTTCATCTGTTCTTT
This sequence comes from Nicotiana paniculata, assembly GCA_005239505.1. Classification (NCBI taxonomy): domain Eukaryota; kingdom Viridiplantae; phylum Streptophyta; class Magnoliopsida; order Solanales; family Solanaceae; genus Nicotiana; species Nicotiana paniculata. The sequence goes on from ML334163.1 coordinate 74,304, forward strand.
GTCCAATGCTGGTCTGACCTTGGCTGCTTCTGACCTCCATCGAGTAGCATGCTCGCAGAAAGTCTCAGTTGGCTTCTTCTTTAAATTCTGGATGTAGAAGACATCCGATGCATTCTCTGTGTTAAACCTGAATTTGTCCATGAAGTCGGACGCCATGCTCACCCAGTTGGCCCACTTCTTAGGATTCTGGCTTATGTACCAGGAGAGGGCATCTCCGGTAAGACTCCTCATGAAGAGCTTCATTCGGATCCTTTCATCCTTTTCGACCCCTATGAGCTTGTCACAATAAGTTCTCAGATGAACCTTGGGATCACCTGTTCAATCAAATATTTCGAACTTGGGAGGTTTGTAACCCTCCGGCAGTTCCACATCTAGTTGAATGCATAGATCTTCGTAGTTCAAAACTTCTATCATTTTACCTCCTTCGAGGCCTTGAACCCAACTTGTCAACTTCTTGAGCTCTTCAGCTATGTTCTTAATGAGAAAGTCCTTCTCAGCGGATTCTGGTGTATAGGATATGGGTTGAGTGGAGTGAGGTAGAGTTTTCACGTATATAGGATTGTTTTGGTGACCGGGAGTTCGGGTATAATGATGATCATTGGTGGAGTTCTGGGGGTCGGGAATAATTTGTGGTGTATTTTATGGAGTATGGTAGGTGGTATGTTGATATTGTGTAGGGATAGTTTGATTCTGCGGTGGGGTTGTATAATACTGAGGTGCGGGAGGATTCTGTGGGCATTTATTAGGTGTGTTTTGAGGTGGTACAGGGTTCTGGGTGTTTGAGTGGTTGACGTCTGGGATGTTGAGTGTGAGGGAGAGGTTTGCTAAGCTCCGTACCTGCTCGAGCTCGTTCTGAATTTCTAGTATTCTCTGCTTAATCCATGAGACCGCATCACTTGGGGCCTGAGTACCCCGGCCATCGGAAGATTCCGCATGTTCAACATGTGTATTGTTGTCTTTACTAGTGCCGTTCAAATCATCCATTTTTGCTTTTCCTTTGATTTGTGTGGACTAGGAGGAGGAGAAGGTGGAGGGCCCCTGGATCTGGTGTGATAAGCTGATGATGCCAGTATGCGCGAACCAACCTTTGGGGAATGAGAATAATCAAAAGAAATAAAAAAGACAAAAAAGTAGTTAAGTAAGTAAGAGTTCCGAAAAGAGTATTTGCAGTATTTAAACACATATTGCGGGAATGTAAATTCGCGTCCTAATTTGGGAACCTCGTTGTGCCCCAGGTAGGCCTAGCGACAAGTTGGTTTGGAGAACTTTAAATGCTAATAAACGCCTCATTTCATTAACGTGAAAATAGACGAATCCCAAAACGACACTAAGATAATAAAAGATAAGTCACTACTGGTACTTGGACTTATTACATTTAGAAAAGAAAATAAGTCTAATCTACTTGGTCCCAGAAGGACCTTCCCCAGGCTTGATGTTCCTGACTCCGTCGATCAGGTTCCCCAGTTCGCGCAGGCCCAATAGCATGTAGACCCTTGCTAGATGTCCTATTTCTCTTCCTTCAGCATTCTGGCAGTCGGCAACCCTCTTTCTTGTCTTTTCTTCCAGCTCCATCAAAACCTGCTCCAGATATTCTACCTTTTCATTGGAGGTGATAGCCATCTCCCTCCATTCGTTGATTGGTCTCATGTTTGTCTCGTGTATCTCCTGATGTTCGGCCTTAGAGTCATGAATCCTCTTGCGAAATTTGTTGTATTTTACTTGGGTCTCAGCATCTTCATCTATGACCCTGTTTCCGCGTCCGATTCCTGGTTCCACTACCCCAGCTATGCTGTCCTCTAACCATGCCGGGTAGAAAGGTGTGTATCCTGCATGATACCTGTCTGGCTCGATGGTGTTCTTCTCCACAATAATCTTCAAGTGCCACATATGCTGACCTTGACACCTGTAAGGGATATCGTCATCCTGAAAATCTTCCCAGAAATGACTCATCTTCGCAACCCATAGTACGACCTGCTTCCTGCCCGCTTATCTCATAACCCTGATGGGAACATAAGGTTATATCCCCCTTAACCCGATCAACACCAAGTGAGGAGTGTCCCTAGACCTGATGATGAACTCGTCAGTAGGGAACCATTCAAACATCAACTGGACCTGATCCTCGGTCAAATTGTCGAAAAACTCCACCCATTGATTACGCACAAGTGGAATATGATGTTGAGCATGATTTATGCAACAATAAATAGCATGTAGTCACATATTTGCACGTTAGAAAAATAAGAAATGCGGTATCTAATAATTGAAAGACAGTTAAGAAAGAAAACAAAGAGACAAGTCAGTTTCGTAGTAAATAAAAATCATGTTTGAAAATAGACAGTTAAGTTCACATAAAGGAAAAAAGGGAAACGGTGCACATGTATCAACATAATAAAGCATGCTTAGATTAAGTAACATAAACAAGTTTGTCATGGTAAGAGCCTAAGATTCCCAACAGAGTCGCCATGCTGTCATGCCCCCTTTTTCCTCGTGGAGTCCGGGTTTCGACATTTTTGGGACAACTCATTTCCTTTTGGGAAGGGGTATGGAATTTGAAGAGTCGCCACCTAACGGATTTGAGGTGTGTTAGGGAACCTAATGCAAATAACTCATAAACCGGTTTACATTACTAGAGATTGGGTAAGGGCTCGAAATTACCTTGAGGGGAAGGTGTTAGGCACCCCTCGAGGTCCACAATGGTGGGTCCCGACCAAACTCATTTTAGTGAATTAGTCATAAAACAATTTAAACAAATAGAGATCATTTTGGGGAAAAACGGGAACTAAAGGGGGTCCTAGGTTTATTAACCTATAGGATTACTTATGTGCAATACTCGGTAAACTTTCCTCAAACAGAGGTGTTACCCGTAGCATTAGCGCATATGTCATCATATCCTTTACTACCCAATTACCCTCCTCTTAATTATTATAAAAGCGACTCTAATTGAATACGTACTATATACATGCATTACCCGTCCCTTACCTATGGTCCTGGAGGTGTTTAGGACCTCTATTCAAGGTGGTTCTAGACTCACCTATAGTGCTTAAAAGGAGAAAACTAGGAATCAATCAAAACAGGTAGGACTGTCACATAAAAAGAGAAGTTAAAAGCTCACATTTACCTCCACAAATAAGCAAACAATTGCACGCCTCAAACAAACAGTTTTAAACGCTTTAAAGCCCTATAACAGGATATCTAGGTGAACACAAAACAATATATGCAGCATTTTATTAAGGCGAGGCAGTGAATACCTAATCAGTTTGCCTACTGATTTTATCACTTCCTGAGTCTGGGCAGTTTATAAGCAATCAAACAAAACACAGTTTTACAGTTTCAGAATTTTAGTTGTCCTACATGCTTGCCTAGGTGTGGATCAGCAGTATCCTATAAACATGTCATCTAAACATTAATCAAGACCAATTATAAAACAATGATTGATTTTTTAACATGCAGTTTTTATCTGTATAAACCCTATAGGCATGCTGCCTATGTGCTGAGAATGATCACAAGCATAAACACAGAAATTGATTTTACGTATTTATCTCTTCAAGCATGATGTCTAAGTGTTGGGACTGTTTTTATACTTACTTTCCATATGCATGATGGTTAAGTGGTGAAGCTGATTTTATGCATATTCTACTGTGAGCATGATATCTAGAGAACAAAGTTATTAGCCAGTTTTCAAGCAAATTCAACAAGAGAATTACTAGGGACATGATTTCTAGTGCACATATGAATATTGAAGAACATGATTAATGCAAAACTGTTCAATGACCTAGAAACAAAATTTCTAAGATGCAAATTCAGCATAGTGAGATAAAACCTATGAACATGATTTCTAATGCAAATAAATGACATCACAATAGTCCTATAAGCATGGTTTCTACCCGAAACCCACAAATATATATATATATATATATATATATATATATATATATATATATATATATATATATATATATATATATATATATATATATATATAAGTCCCTCCCGTTTTACTATTAACCCCAATATCTGTTTTTACAAGAATTATTATTATAGACCAGTAAATAAATTACAGAATGAAATTACTATGCTATAGGGAGCCTGGATAGGCCTAAAATGAAACCTGGGAAACCAGGCCTTCAACCAAGTCTGAAGTATGTCAGTATCTCATAGTACCCAAAATGGTATCCTGGTGTGTCAAAGTTCCCAGGGGCCTCAGGGACCCCGGGCAATGCTCACACCAGAAACCCTTTAAAGAAGACAGTTTTGTGAACAAATTTGGACAGGCCAGCCCCAGTGTGTCAGTGTTTGGAAGAGTCTCATGGACTCCTAGGTAGTGCTCACACTGGAGGGGCAGGACCCTAGGTGTCTAAGAGTGGGAATTTAACAATAATATATGAAAATAGGGAATAGTTGTAAGAAAACAGTTTAGAAGTAAAATAGGAATAATCAGAGTCATTGCAGCACTCTGAGTTCAAACAAAGACTTCCAGTAATCAAACAAGGGACAAAAACAGGATCACAACCATTTCAAGCAAAGCTCCACATTGGCTAGATTTAACTTAGTTCATTAATTATCACTAGGTGGGCATATAGCATGCTGGGAACATAATAATAAACAGATAACTATACAAAGAAGGATAACAGGGTTAGGAACATAGAAGTCCTTAGTCAGGAACACATAAAAACTGGTCAAGAATGAAAGCATGCTAATTAACACCAAGCAGGTTGACATCTTATAACAACCAGATTCCATAACGCTGAATAGGAAATAACAACAGGGATAAAAATGTTGATCAAGAGCCAAAAACAGGAAGCACATAAGTCTCATTGCATATAGTAACAACCAAATTGCATAACATTGAATAGGACCTGATGATAGAAGTAATCAGCTGATTAGAAGCAATAAACAGTAAGCACATAAGTTTAAAATCCAGATTACATAACACTAGATAGGACATATCAACAAAGTAATTATGCTAATTTAAAGCAATAGACAGGAAAGTCATAGGAATCTGGCTTCATAGAAGTATTCATGCTAACCACGATCAATAAACAGGGAAGAAATGGGTAGTCATGCTATTGAATCAATACACATAAAAGAGATGGATTTAACTACAGAGAAGTGGTTATACTGATTGAGGTCAATAAACATGAGAGATAAAAGTTTAAATACAGAAGTAAACATACTGATTAAAAGCAATAAATAGGAAAGACATATGCCTAAATACATAAGTAGATCAATAGACAGGAAAGCACATAGGTTTAATCTTCATAGAATAATGAATGACAATATGAGTGGAGACATACCAGTTAAAGATAGAAAACAAAAGGTGAAAGTATGAAGAACTCAATGGTCTAGCCTTGGCTTTCAGCCGGCTAGACAATGTAGCAAGCACAAGTAACAGTAAGGTTTGAATATGAGTTTCTTTCTGAATTGTGTTCGTGTCTTAAAAGAAGTCAGAATGAGAGTTTATATAGCACTTAGTAAGGTAAAACAAATAAAGTAAAGAATAAATCACAGTTCATAAAACGGGCAATCAAATAAATCAATCAGTTAATTGGGGAATCAATTCATACAGAAAATTCCGGAAATGACCCCTTATATTGGGGAGAGTCAATTAACAGTACAGATTAGGGTTTAAATAAGGTAACAAATCAATCATATACAATATAGGAGTCAATTAAATCCCTAAATCAGACTAATAGTTTAATTAAGGCAAGTATTACTAATTAAAGTTACAAATAAGGAAAATAGGTAAAATCACGAGGAAGCACTAATTCTAACAAAAAATATACTTTGAAACCTAAATAAAATCAGTCAGTGTATTCGATTGACAGATATAAACAAATAACGGGAAAAATATTGAAGTAATCATTGCAATAAGCAAAAAGACCTAGGGTTTAAGCATATACACAAAGAAAATCAGTTGAACTAGCAAAGGATAATCAAATTCAAACACTTGGAAGTTTGAAAATCTTTTGAAGAGAACTTAGGACGATCCTTAGTTCTTAGAAAACACTGGAATCAAATAATAATAAGGAAAACATAAGGTTTTTCGAAGAAAAATACCAAATAACACTCATAAACGTTTCAGATCTACAAGGATCTTGTCACTACCCAATTTCCCTCTGATGGGTATCGTGACGGCACCTAGTATTACGGACTAGGTAAGCCTAATATTAAATGAACATAAAACATAATATCAAAACTTCTAAACGATTTTAAAGATAAATCTATATACATTGCACATCTTCCCAGAACCCGGTGAGTACAAGTCATAAGCTTTAAAAAAGTTCATACTAAAATTTTTAATTACCACTGTTCGGAAATAAGTACAACAGTGTATGAACAAGAAAATAGAAGACGGTGACTCCGAAACTCGTGAACGCTGTAACGGATTTTACCTTGAGTCTCCACGATAGCAACTGTGCTGCTAACTATCGATCGGTCGGCTATGCAAAAACCTGGAATCTGCATAAAAATATGCAGAAGGGTAGAATGAGCACACCACAGCGGTGCCCAGTAAGTATGAAGACTAACCTCGGTGAAGTTGTGATGAGGACTAGTCAGTACACCCACTGGTCTAATGAAGCTCAAGTATAACTATAGAATTAATGGGAAAATGATATACAACTAAAGGCTGCGCACTATGATTAACAACACAGCAAATCCGATAAGGGAGAAAAATAACAAGTGTCAGCGGAGAAACATGAAATAACACAAAAAGGGTGGGTTGAACACACTAAATCTGGAATGTAAATAAACAGCAAGGACAAGTAATAACTTCACCACTTCCACTACTTATGCATCAATTCGTAGTCGTCTCCACGAAGTTTCAAGCCTCGGACAAATCACCATTCCCGGGTCCCAATATCCGAACCCTAACACTTGGCATCTTGTGCCCTCATTCGGGTAATAACAGCACGGACGACTCGCGTGCCAATTGAGTCATTTCCACACATATGGTAAGTACAACAAGAGTGTCTATACTCGACAACAACAAGGAACCCTTAATTCAATAATAGTGCCTAACTGCGTGTATGCTTGTGCAGGTGTCCTAGCATGATTCAACCACCAATAAGCATAAGGAAAGAAAAAGGGAAACATGTACATTGTCTTCTTACAATTTCCACACGAATAAACCCGCACAGTAAGTGTTCCATTACACAATACCAACAACAAAGAATTCCCGCAGGCCAACACAATTATCAAAAAAGATACCTGACATAGGCCACCTTGTCTCGCCACGTGTCCAATAGTAAAGTATATGCCCGCCTTGTTTCGCCACACATGCATAAACATGTTCCCACCTTGTCTCGCCACATGCGCAACCCCCCCCCCCACACACACATATATATCCCGCCTTGTCACGCCGCATGTGCATTATCAATAGAAAACACGGCATGGTAGAAACCTCGTGCAAATCCCCATATAAACAACCGCACGGCAGAAACCTCATGCATCACAAAACAAGAACAACAACAGCAACAATGACAATAATACAAGAAACGGTAAATATATCAACTCAAGAACCTACGACCACAAGAAAGGCAAAGCCAGTTCACAAGTAATAAACACAATAAAGAATGCTAGGAATATTAAGAACAACTCAGCAAGGAAGGAGAATAGTATGCAACAGTCGTACCTAAATTCATGGGTCAACAAGAAAATCAACACGAATCCAATAACTCTATGTACGGGCAAGTCAACTAAGGTATATCATATTCAAACTTCCTTTAAGGTCGGGCATTTTCGAGGGTATTCAGTAATTCCACTCAAGGACAAGCAACATGGAAATAATCATAACCTCAATTAAGACCAAACAATTATAGGACGAGATGAAGATAAGTACAACTACAGAGAAGCAGTTAGGAAGACATAGCATGATAGAAAAAAAAGTAAAATCTTTAAATAAGTCAATTCAGAGTCAAGTAGGGCAACAGGAGTAAATTCAAAAGTAAGAAATTCTACAATTAAGAAAATAAAGATGAAACTAGAATTTAGGAAACTCAATTATGCCAAGAACAATTCATACTCAGCGAACATAAGGACCTAATATTCCTAAAGGGCCAACTCTTCACCAATAAGTCCGAGCACGCACTCGTCACCTCGAGCACACAGACTACAATCAACATAGAAGACTCAAATCCTAAGGGGTAATTCCCCCACACAAGGTTAGGCAAGATACTTACCTCAAAGACGATAACCCGGTACTCTAAAATGGACTTCTCGGGTGAAAGGCCTCCGTACGGTTCAAATCCAACTAGAACAACTTCAAAACACACATAAAACTTATAAGGAACTATTCTGGATAATAAAGTTTCGATCTTTATAAAAATATAATAATCGACCCAAAAATCGACCCCCGGCCCGCACCTCGGAACCCGACAAATTTTATAAAATCCGGATACCCATTCCAATATGAGTTCAACCATACAAAAATTACCAAGTTCTGATACCATTTCGTCCCTCAAACCATGAAATTTCGTTTTGAAATTTTTCTTCAAAAACCAACATTTTTGCCTAACTAAGAACACAATTTAAATGATAAAAACAAGGACTAATTCATGGAATATGTTAGATTCTAGGTGAAGAACACTTACCCAATCGATTTTCTTGAAATACCCCAAAAGAAGTCCTAAATCCGAAGTTTAAAACTCAAAATATGAAGAAAATGGCTAACCCTCGATATAAAAGGATTCTGCCAAGGGTTCCGCATCTGCGGTCAAGAAACCGCATCTGCGGGACCGCATTTGCGAGAAGGAGTCCACATCTGCGAACTTGGCTTACCAGGCCAGGGACCACATCTGCAGTTTTACAGTCGCACCAGCGGCACTGCAGAAGCGAGAAGGGGAATCGCAGTAGCGAGATTCCTCGCAGATGCGAACAAAGGACTGTAGAAGCGGCCATCGCACCTGCGTGCCAACTTCCGCAGAAGCGGGCTAGCTCCCAGGCCTCAAGGATCACAGAAGCGATCGGGCTCACGCAGAAGCGGAGCCGCACCTGCGCTCCATGTTCGCAGGTGCGAAAACACCAGAACCAGACCTGTTTAAAACTATGCAAAACATCTGAACCTCGTCCGAAACACACCTGGGGCTCTCGGGACCCCGTCCGAACATACCAACAAGTCATATAACCTAACACGGACTCGTTAGAGGTCTCAAATCACATCAAAGGACGTTGAAACGAAGAATCACACCATAATTCGAACTTATGAACTTTCAAATCTTCAAACTTCTAAACTTGTGCTGAAACCTATCCAAACACATCCGAATGAACTGAAATTTGGCATACACGTCCCAAATAATGCTACGAACCTATTCCAACTTCCGAAATTCCATTCCGACCCCGATATTATATTTTCCACTGCCGACCAAAACTTGCTAAATTTCCAATTTCGCCAATTCAAGCCCAAATCTAACCGGACGCGTTCCTAAGCCAAAAATCACCATACGAAGATGCTGACATCATCGCTAACTCGTTCCGGATCCGTTTACACAAAAAGTCAAATTCCGGTCAAATTCTCACCGCTTAAGCTTACAAAATTAGAATCCTTCTCCCAATTCGACTCCATATCATCCGACAACTGTATCCAACCATGCACGCAAGTCGATATACATAATATGAAGCTGTCAAGGCCTTATGTCGCTGAAAAGAGCTTAATTTCTCAAAATGACCAGGCGGGTCGTTACAGATCTGAACAGACCCAAATAGTCATAATATTAGGGTTTTCGAAAATGACATCAATGAAAGGAAACTTGGTTTAAAACCATAAATTTGAACCATAAACAGGAAGAAGATAATACTCACGAACGGGGATGGCCATAGACTAGCCTGTTAAAAGGTTTCAAACAACAATCCAGGTTGAATCTCTTCAAGATTCTTTCATAAATCGACGTAATCGAACAACCAGAAGATGTAGAACGCCAACAAGGGCCAGAAATTATAGAGAAAACTCATGAACGGTTGATTTTCCGGTGACGGCGGCTAGGTTTTAGGGGGAGCGTTTGAGATAAGAGGAAGGGGGGTTAGGAAACGAAGACGGCGGAACAAAAGGGAAATGAGGGGGGTTAGGGTTAGGTTAGATTAAAAATGGAAAAGAGTGATGTGGACCGTTGATCTCAGAGATCAACGGCCACGATTAGAGAAGGTTTTTGGGTCGAGTAGATAAAGAATTGGGCCTTGGCGGATTTGGGCTAGGATTTAAGTAGTTGGGCTGGTTAGGTCCGAAATTAAAATGAATTCAAAGGGGGGCTATTTGTTAAATGCCCAATTAATTAATAAAATAATTTGTAAAAATAACTAATAAATTATAAAAAATTGATTTTCATGCATAAAAATGATTTAAAATAATTACTGAATATAATATAAAAATCTATTTTCTGGTAAAATAATATAATAATGCATACATGGGCTATTATTGCAATTATAATCCAAAAATGTAAATATGGATATTTATGAGTAAAACTTAGTATAAATATAAATAGTAAAATTAAGCCATAAAATTATTATAAAGTCATTTTTGATACAATTAATAATTATTTATATAATAAAAATAATGGGATAAATTAATAAAATCCTTAGAAAAATGCAGAAATTATGGAAAAATATTAGTTGATGCTCATGTACTAGTTTGAAGATAGATATGATTTTAAAAATAATATAGGGAAAAATTGGGTATCAACAACTCCGATCTGAAGACCTCGAGATGAATCGGCCTAAGGTTGTTATCCGCCCGGTTAGCCGTTGTACTACTTTCACATGGTTTACCATGGTGATCTCCTTGATGGCCTTGATTTTTTCGGGGTTGATCTCGATCCCCCTGTTCGACACCATGAAGCCCAAAAATTTGCCCGATCCGACTCCGAAAGCGCATTTCTCGGGGTTGAGCTTCATGTTATACCTTCTTAGGGTGTCAAACGTCTCCTGCAAATCAATGGTCCTCTATGTGCAAGGACTTAACTAGCATGTCATCAATGTAAACTTCCATAGACTTGCCTATTTGATGTTCGAACATCTTATTAACTAGGCGTTGATATGTAGCCCATGCATTTTTTAGCCCGAAGGGCATTACATTATAACAATAAGTGCCACACTTCGTGATGAACGATCTTTTCTTGTCCTCCAGGTTCATTTGAATTTGATTATACCCGGAGCAGGTGTCGAGAAAAGTAAGGATCTCGTGGTCGGCCGTAGCATCGATCAGACGATCGATGTTGGGCAATGGGAAAGAATCTTTAGGGCAGGCTTTATTCAAATATTTATAATCTACACACATTCTCAATTTATTTCACTTTTTGGGGACTACTACTACATTAGCTAACCATTCGGGGTATTTCACCTCCCTAATGGATCCTATTTTGAGAAGTTTCGTTACCTCGTCCTTGATGAATGCATGTTTTACCTCGGGTTGAGGCCTCCTTTTTTGGTTCACCAGTTTGAACCTTGGGTCGACACTCAGTCGATGGGTGGTTATTTCTGGTGGTATCCATGTCATGTCTAAATAGGACCAAGTGAAGCAATCAATGTTATCAATAAGAAATTGAATGAGTTTTTTCTTGAGTTTGAGGGTTAATCCCGTTCCCAGGTATACCTTTTGATCTGGAAGATGTTCTATCAGTACGACATGTTCGAGCTTTTCGACTGTTGAATTTATTACATCTAACTCTTCGGGGGCAACGAAGGCTCGAGGAGTGAGGAAGTCTTCTTCGTCATCCTAGACCACTTGTTTACCGATCACCTGTCCATCGGGTTCAACCGAGGGCACAGAATGCGGTTGCTATTTAGTTATCTTCTTGTTTTTTCACTCCTCCGAGGTGAAAGGAGCCGATGCTGGTTTCATGTCATGCACCACGAACATCTCCTTTGTTGCATGCTGCTCTCCATACATCATTTTTATACCATCCTTTGTTGGAAACTTCATCATTTGATGAAGGGTTGATGGCACCGATGATTTCCCCCTTCGTCGTTTCACTCATCATGTTGAATCCGTTCAGGACTCGAGAGGCGGGTATGATCTGATCGAGCAGCCCATGCTGCTCCACAACTCTCGGCCTGATTATGTTGGCCGATCTACCTGGATCCACGAGCACACGTTTAATTTAAACTTTATTCAATAAAAAAAAGAAATTACCAGTTGTGAACAACTAATTTTTTACCACATCCAAATTCTACACTATTTTGCTGTAAATATTAATTTT
>ML334167.1:1135-46323 GCA_005239505.1 Nicotiana paniculata
TTAAAACAGAGTCAAAATTTCCTCGGTTTGGGATTTCAATAAATAAATGGTGTCCCGGAACACCGTAAAAATCCGGGTGGCGACTCTGAAAACTAAAATAAATCCCAAATCTGAATAATGTCACATTAATTGGAAAAACTCCCTCTCTACCCTTCATTAATAAGGGGCAGTTGAAAAAGGAGGTGTGACATCGAGTCCATTGTCCTAAAATGTAATCTGCGAAAAATCAAAAAGCAAACGAACGAAATTTTTCTGCCCCAGTTTTCACTAGGAAAATTTCGTGAGTTATTGTAAGAAAATCTATACGACTTTATTATTGAAAGTGATGAAAAGCCGGGAATGGTGCATCCAGAGTGCATGTAGACTAGGGGGTGGATACCCTATGCCTAAAAAGTAAAATCAACTAGGGATTGGAGACCCTATGTTGCAAAAGATTGACAGGTTATGCTGTCGTCGAGAAAAGATCACCAGGTTATGCTGGTGTCTGGGGAGGATCAATGGGTTATGCTGTTGTATGGGGGAAAAGAGATTACTGGGTTATGCCAGTGTCAGGGAATGATCAACAAGTTATGCTGTTGTCAGAAAAGATCACCAGGTTATGCCGGTGTCTGGAAAGGTCAACAGGTTATGCTGTTGCCTGGGGGAAATAGATCACTGGGTTATGCCAGTTTCAGAAAATGATCAACAGGTTATGCTGTTGTCAGAAAGATCACCAGGTTATGCCAGTTTCTGCTAGAGAGTGGGACCCTATGTTGGAAGAATCATCGACTAGGGAGTGGAGACCCTATGTCTAAAAATAAAATCAACTAGGGAATGGAGACCCTATGTTGGAAAATGAGACTACTGAATTGTGTACCTACGCTAAAATGAATCGAGAAGGATTTTTTGTTTTTCCGATTTTTTTTTGGTATCTTAGGAGAAAGATTCATCAGACTAAGACGTTTATCCTAGGAGAAAGATTCATCACACTAGGTTTTCTTTATCTTAGGATAAAGATTCATCAGACTAAGACATTTATCCTAGGAGAAAAATTCATCAGACTAGGGTTTTTATCTTAGGAGAAAGATTCATCAGACTAAGACATTTATCCTAGGAGAAAAATTCATCAGACTAGGGTTTTTATCTTAGGAGAAAGATTCATCAGACTAAGACATTTATCCTAGGAGAAAGATTCATCAGACGATTTTTTATTATCTTAGGAGAAAGATTCACCAGACTAAGATTTCTGTCGTAGGAGAAAGCTCATCAGACTAGGTCCTATCTTAGGAGAAAAATTCATCATTCTAAGATTTTGATCCTAGGAGAAAATTCATCAGACTAGGTCCTTTTCTTTTTGTTATCTTAGGCGAAAGATTCATCAGACTAAGATTTTGATCCTAGGTGAAAGTTCATCAGACTAGGTGTCTTTTATATTTAGAGAAAGATTCATCAGACTAAGATTTTGATCCTAGGAGAAATTCATCAGACTAGGTCTTTTATCTTTCTTTTTTTGTTATCATCTTAGGAGAAAGATTCATCAGACTAAGATTTTTATTGGGCGAAAATCCATCAGACTAGGACTTTTTATCCTAGGAGGAAAAATGTGAACAGCAATAACAAAATTTATGCACACTAGCAAGAAGATAAAGACAAAGATTTGAGAAACTTACCTTTGTCGGCTCTTTCTCTTCAATTCTTTTTTTTGAACCATTTCCCTTGCACTTCTTTTTTCTTGTTTCAAAAAAAGAAAATTCTGTCAGTTTTGAAAGTGGTGGTCGGTTTGTGTACTTGAGTCCTGAGCAACTTGGTTTTTGCTCAATCAATTTGAGTCTGCCTCAAGAGAATTTTGTTCTTGCACGAACTCTAATTATTTCACACCCGGTACCATTTGTATTTGTGGCTCAATCAACCTTATCCCAACTGGAGATTTTTGCTTAGGAGATATTTTCTCACATATTGAATGGCTTCTTGATTTTTGGAGCAATTTGTCTGTCAGAGGGAATCACCAGTAATATTTGCTTGTGCCAAGTAGGCTGACAAGAGTCTTTTTTGGGGGAAACCATTTTCATGAACCCTTGAGGCATGTTGACTGTAACAATTGAATGTGCTGGCCAATTTTGCTTTGTGCAACTGAAAAGCTGGTAGCAGATTTTGAAATCCTTTCTTGCTTATTTTGACAAGGACTGACTCAGAGTGAATGACACAATGATACAAAGAAACAAGTATTAACAAGCAATGCCCCTGCCGGAAGGACAGAAGGAAGAGTTCCTTTTTTTTATTTTTTATTTTATTTTTATATTGCGGTAACTAGCCTTAATGATCATGACATGCATTTTGGACTCGGTGGCCGATCTATCAAACTGATAAAATCTTCCCTTTTACCATGCTTATGACCTTTGAAGTCGGGCTTGTTTGTGCCAATTCTTTGCATCAGCTTCACGACCCACCTTCGACTAGTGGTGCCCGAGGGTTTTCACCAACAAGTCTCTCTCATTTATTTTTCTCTACTTACCATCGCCTTACAGTGCCCGTGAGGATTTTCACTAGTAAGACTCTCTCATTATTTTTTTTTTTTTGCCTTTTCTTTTATGAGCAACTTGAAAATGTTCTATGTCGTGTGACAACCGTTGCTCATTGCATGCTTCTCTTGGAATTCTTGAAGGCATATCGGGAGTTATTTATTTGGAAGGTTTTTGGAGAAGGTTGCAAAGAAGGGTCGGCATGAAGGCTCAAAGTAGAATCAAAATGATGGGTTGTACACATACAACTCTTGGAATCTACTCTTTTAAAAAACTAAAACAAACCCATGCCCCAATCTTAGATGCTGGGGATTTTTGATTTGTTTTTCTCTGAATTCTTATTTGGTTGGACTGAACCGTGTAAGACTGCCTACGTATCCTTTTCTTTTAAAAGAATCAGGTCTAACGTAGTTCAAACATCTGACCTAACTATTTTTCATCTTTCTTTCTTTTCTCATGTTTTTCTTTTATTTTTTTTTTTTATTTTTTCACATTTTTCTTTCTTTCTTCTTTTTTTTTGTTTTCAAAACAAGTTGCCCCAGCTTTTATTTTCTGGGGGCATGGACCTTTAACTGTTCTTTTCTTCTTTTTTCTTTTGCCTGAACTTTCTAAGAATTGCCCCAGTTTGTTCTCTTGGGACACAAACCTTTCTTCTCTTTTTTTTTGTTTTTTTTTACTCTTGACTCTAAACTTGATTCTAAAAGAGGGTGGTCAAAGAAAATAACACAGGCTCAAAAGGGGTAACAAAGGGTATAGAGTGTTTGTGTAACGACTCGACCGGTCGTTTTGCGTTATCGGACCTCATTCCCCTAAATGAAACTTCCCATAGTGGCTTATTATGATTTATGACTTGCGGGGACTGGTGGTCCAGGATTCAGAGGTGTTTAGAGTGCTATAGGAACATTTGGTTCCTTAATGTTGGTCTTTAAGGCCAAGTTTGACTTCGGTCAACATTTTTAGTAAACGACCTCGGAATCGAGTTTCGACGATTCCGGTAGCTTCGTATGATGATTCTGGACCTGGGCATATGTTCGGAATGGGTTTATGATGACCTGGGAGCATTTCAGCGCCCACTATTGAATTAAGAGTTCCTTAAGTTCCTATTATGGTTTGGGACGTGTTTTTGAGATATCGAGGTCCGAACGGAATTTCGAGACCGGCAATAGTTCTGTTATGTCATTTATGACTTGCCTTCAAAATTTGGTGTCATTCCGAGTAGTATAAGCCGTTTCGGCGCGTTGTTAGCGAAGTCTAGAAAACTTAAAGTTCCTAAGTTTGGTTCTAGGGGTTTTGAGGTGTGAGTTTGAGTTTTAGCGTTGTTTTGGGTGTCCCGAAGGCTCGAGCGAGTCCGTATTATGATTTAGGATTCGTTGGTATATTCAGACGGGGGTTCGGGTGAGCCCAGGTGCCTCCCGGACACCACTCGAGGCCAAAAACCAGCTGCATTAGCTGCTGGTGCACCTATTCTGGTGTGACCGCAGGTGCGGTTACCCAATCGCAGGTGCGGGACCACTCCTGTGGTCCCAGCCCTGCAGGTGAGACCCCCAGTGGTCAAGTCGATTCTCACAGGTGCGAATAAAATTCTGCAGGAGTGGAACCGCAGGTGCGGTCTCCACTCCGCAGGTGCGGGCCCAGGCTTCCTAGTCCATTTCCGCAGGTCCGAGCCTTCGCTCGCAGGTGCGAGACCGCAGGTGCAGTCCTCGAGCCGCAGGTGTGGAAACGCTGTTCAAACAGTGTGTTTTTATACACGGGAATTAACTCATTTCCCTTACCTTCTTCTTCTTCCTTGGGGCGATTTCCACCATTTTAGAGGGGCAAACGACCTGGTTATTAGAGGTAAGTAAATTCTAGTCTAATATTAGCTTCATGCATGGAATACTAGCTTAATTAACTACCTAAATTAGTGGAAATTCAAGAGTGGGGTAGTAACCTAGAGCTTTCGATAATTTGAGAATTTACCCGTGAATTAGCTATGAAATCAGGTAGAAATCGTATATTAATGATCCTTAGGCTATGGGTGAGTGTTTTCTTCGAGAATTTGTGGAATCCGAGCATGTGGGCTCGGGTTTGGATTTTAGAATTTCTTCAAGAATGGGAAATTTACTAAATAAGTAGGAGAATTTCCATATTTTGAGCATAAATTAATGAATTTGTATAACATTTGGCTAGTTTCGAGTCCTCGGGTGTAGAGTTCGGAGTTTCGGGCGTGTTCTTGGTCCGGAGAGTAGGTAAGGCACGAGGTGAGTCTCCTTTATAACCTTGTAAGGGGGAATTGTCCCCATAGGTGATTGTAAATAATTGCATGTCCATATTTGCCGGGGCTACGCACGCACGAAGTGACGAGAGTCCGTTCGTAGATACTACTATGTTATGTTGGGTAGTTCTAGGACTCACGAGCATGCTTATATGTTCCTTACATGTATTCCTAAATGTATCTTGAATTGCATATTGTCCTTGCTTTGGCATGAGAATATTAGTAAGTTGTGGTCCGTGATATATTGCTTAGGTTCTTGCCTTAAAGAATAATCTCTGATAATTCCCTAAAAGAATTGATAATTTTATGTATGTATGCGGCACCGCGTCACATGTATGATTCATGAGCGGAATAGCCCTACTATTATTTCAACCGTGTCGCATGTTCGATTCGCGAGCGGGGTAATAGATGCATCTATGGTTCGAGCCGTTCGACTCTCGGTAGTGCACATTTATTTTTCGCGACGTTTCGGCCGTATGTGTCCGGCCTATTATGTGTTGTATGATTCACTGAAAATTTATTGTAATTATACAAACTAGTTCATGTTAATAAGGGAATTTAGTACAATATGTGTTTGTGAAATTTGACATGCAAAGGTAAATACAACTATACTTGATGATATATCTCCTTGTGATTTCTACGACTGTTATGCCTGCCTAGTTCCTATTAAATCATGCTATTTAGAAATTTTGAACCTACTAAGTATCACGTCTACCTATTGTTATTACCTCTTCGAGGTTAGGTGGGATACTCATTGGGTACATATTTGTTTATGTACTCATGCTGCACTTTTGTACTTAATTGTACAGGTTCTGAGGCTGGTGCATCTTGTTATCAGACCAGATCTCAATTCTGATCTCAGTTGGACTCGACTTCATGGTGAGCTGCTTCTTCTGAAGATCCTCGGCGGCACCTTGGACTTTTCTTTTGCTTATTTCCCGTCTATTCCTTTCAGACAATGGGATTGTATATTATGTTTTGCATATTTTGTTAGTATGCCCGTAGGACTTGTGACACTAGTTCCTGGCACACACGTAGTTGTTATTTTGGTTTTCGGGTTTGTATATATATACACATCTTGGCTCATTCCTCATCATGACTGTTTTGATTAAAATTGACTAATTATTCTTGTCAAATCATGAACTTTCAGAAACTGAGTTATATTTTAAAGTTTTAAGCTAATAAGAAGGAGCCTTTAGTAAATTAAGAGTCGGCTTTCCTGACCCCACTGTTGGGCGCCATCACAACCTCAGTTAGGATTTTGGGTCGTGACAACATGGTATCAGAGCTCTAGGTTCATGTAGGTCTCACAAGTCACGGGCAAACCTAGTAGAGTCTTGCAGATCGGTATGGAGACACCTGTACTTATCTTCGGGAGGCTATAGGGTGTTAGGAAAACCTCTCCTTATTTTTATTCTATCGTGCAATCAATGGTTTACTAAATTTCGTTCTTCTATTCTCTCACAGATGGTGAGGATGCGTACATCCGATGTTCCAGATTCGGGAGGGGCTGCTACCCCAGTTGTTTGCAGTCGTGGCAGAGGTCGGGGGAGGGCACTAGCCCGAGGTAGGGGACGAGGGTGTCCCCGAGCTATTCTAGTTGTACCACCAGAGGACCCCACTATAGAAGAGCAGGGTAAGGTCCCCCCCAGCAGGTCCTGCTCCAGTAGATTTCATGACGGCGCCAGGATTCCAGGAAATCATGGGCCTTATGATGCGATTCATGGACACTATGTCCCAGGATGGTTTATTTCCAGCAGATCCTGCAACATCTCAGGCAGAAGGGGTAGCCCAGACCCCTACTGCCCAGGCTGCAGGCCAGATAGAAACACTTCATCATACCCCGGGTACACTTCCCGTGGGTGGAGCCCAGCCAGTCGCAGCAGCACCTGAGCTCAGACAAGCTGCGGACGCGATCCACAGAAGTTACTGGATAGATGGACCCGATTGCACCCTCCTATCTTCGGGGGTGAGAAGGGAGAGGATGCCCAGGACTTTATTGACAGGTGTAGGCACAGACTGCACAACATGAGGATACTGGAGTCCCATGGAGTGGACTTCACACTACTTTCCAGCTTGAGGGCAGGGCCCGCAGGTGGTAGCAGTCCTATATCCTGGGTAGACCAGCAGGTTCCCCTACCATCACTTGGGAGCAATTCACTCAGTTGTTCCTGGACAGGTATATTCCACCCTCCGAGAGAGAAGAGCTGCGATATCAGTTTGAGCAGCTGGAGCAGGGTCAGATGTCCGTGACAGATTACGAGGCCAGGTTTTCTGAGTTTTCCCATCATACCCTTATGATATTACCTATTGATGCTGAGAGAGTGCGAAGATTTGTAGCAGGGATGCACTCAGGTATTAGGGCCAACATGGCCTGAGAGGTGGAGATGGGGATTCCCTATCAGCTTGTGGTCGAGATAGCTCGCCGGATTGAGGGTTATCGTTCGAGAGGCAGAGAGCAGGGTTAGCAGGATAAGAGGGATAGATTTTCAGGAGATTTCAGAGGTTCCCCAGCCAGGGGTAGAGGTCAGTTCGGTAGAGGCCAGTCTAGCAGGCCTCCATATTCAGCTCCTCCGCCACCTCCCCGTGGTGATCCAGTGAGGCCCTATTTCAGCGCCATGCCAGAGAGTTCCTACCATCCACCAGCCATTCAGGGTTCCTCAGGTGGGTATTCCGGTCATCAGGGGTCTTCTATTCCTTACTTCAGTGCCATGCCGGAGAGTTCTCACCGTCCCCTAGCTGTCCAGGGTCCTTCTTCAGGGCAGCAGGCCATGCCACCAATAAGATATTATGAGTGTGGGGACCCGGGCCATATGAGGAGGACTTGTCCCAGGCTTCGGGGCAAGGCCATTCAGCAGAGCTATCAGCCTACATTTCCAGCACCGGCGGTTCGTCCACCCAGAGGTGGAGGGCAGACTGGTAGAGGTCATCCCAGAGTTGGAGGCCAGGCAGGGAGAGCTCTGCCAGCCCCATTTCATGCCAGCGGAGGTCAGCCAACTCCTGTTCATTCTCGTGGGGCTCAGTCTTCCGGTGCTCCAACTAGATTCTATGCTATCCCGGCCAGATTAGATGCAGTGGCCTCAGACGCCGTGATCACATGTATTATTACAGTATGTGGTAGAGAGGCATCAGTGTTATTTGATCCAGGATCCACTTATTCATATGTTTCAGTCTTATTTGCTCAGTTTCTGGATGTCCCTCCTGAGTCCTTGAGTTCTCCTATTTATGTGTCCGCTCCCGTGGGTGATTCTGTGGTTGTAGACCGGATTTGTCGGTCCTGTGTGATTTCGTTTTGTGGATTCGAGACTCGAGCAGATCTCTTATTGCTCGACATGGTTTATTTCGAGATTATTTGGGCATGGATTTGCTATCTCCTTATCATGTCGTGCTAGATTGCCATGCCAAGATATTTACTCTAGCCATGCCTGAGTCGCCTAGGCTGGAGTGGAGAGGTTCCTCAGTTAGTACAGCCAACCGGGTTATTTCATTCTTGAAGTCTCGACATATGGTCGAGAAGGGTTGTCTGGCCTATTTTGCTTATGTGCGGAACACCACCGCCGAGTCTCCGATGATTGATTCAGTTCCAGTGGTTTGAGAGTTTGCTGATGTGTTTCCTTCGGATCTTCGGGCATGCCTCCGAATCGTGATATTGATTTCTGCATTGACTTAGCTTCAAACACCCAACCTATATCTATTCCTCCGTACCGTATGGCTCCGAAAGATTTGAAGGAGTTGAAGGAGCAACTTGAGGAGTTATCAGCTAAGGGGTTCATCAGGCCGAGTGTATCACCGTGGGGTGCTCCGGTTCTATTTGTAAAGAAGAAGGATGGGTCTATGCAGATGTGTATTGATTACCGCCAGTTGTACAAAGTTACCATTAAGAACAAGTATCCTTTGCCGCACATCGATAATTTGTTTGACCAGTTGCAGAGTGCTCGTGTGTTTTCTAAGATTGATTTGAGATCGGGGTATCATCAGTTGAGGATTTGGGCTTCAGATGTTTCGAAGACTGCTTTTCGTACGAGATATGGCCATTATGAGTTCCTGGTGATGTTCTTTAGTTTGACTAATGCTCCAACAGCATTCATGGACTTGATGTATAGGATGTTCAGGTCGTATATTGATTCCTTTGTCATTGTCTTTATTGATGACATTTTGATTTACTCACGTAGTCTGGGGGAGCACGAGCAGCATTTGAGAGTTGTGCTCCAGACTTTGCGAGAACAAAAGCTATATGCTAAGTTCTCCAAATGTGAGTTCTAGTTGGATTCCGTGGCATTCTTGGGGAATGTGGTATCCGGAGAGGGTATCAAGGTTGATCCTCAGAAGATTGAGGCGGTTCAGAGTTGGTCGCGTCCTATTTTAGCTATAGAGATCAGGAGCTTCTTGGGCCTAGCAGGCTATTATCGCTGATTTGTGGAGGGGTTCTCTTCTATTGCAGCTCTATTGACTAGATTGACTCAGAATAATGCCCCGTTTCGATGGTCTGACGAGTGTGAGGAGAGCTTTCAGAAGCTCAAGACAACATTGATCTCAGCACCAGTTCTAGTATTGCCTTTCGGTTCTGGGATGTATACAATATATTGAGACGCTTCGTCCGTTGGCTTGGGGTGTGTATTGATGCAAGAGGGGAGAGTTATTGCTTATGCTTCACGCCAGCTGAAGGTTCATGAGAAGACTTACCCTGTGTACGATTTGGAGTTGGTGGCGATTGTTCATGCTCTTAAGATTTGGAGGCACTACTTGTATGGAGTGTCCTGTGAGGTTTATACATACCACCGTAGCTTGCAGCACTTATTCAAGCAGAAGGATCTTAATTTGAGGCAGCGCAGATGGCTTGAGTTGTTGAAGGATTATGATATCACCATTCTTTATCACCCATGCAAGGCAAATATGGTAGCAAATGCTTTGAGCAGGAAGGCGGAGAGTATGGGTAGCTTGTCTTATATTGTAGCAGAGGAGAGACATCTAGCCTTGGACATTCATTCTCTGGCTAATCTCCTGGTGAGATTATACCTTTCAGAGCCTCGTCGAGTTCTTACACATGTGGTTGCTCAGTCTTCGTTATTGGGGGAGATTAAGGCTCGGCAGTATGATGATCCGTGTTTAGCTGAGCTACGAGAGACAGTGGTTCAGGGAAGGTCCACAGAGACTATTATTGGCGAGGATGGTGTTCTGAGACTTCAGGGATGCTTATGTGTTCCTAAGGTTGATGGCCTGAGGGAGAGGATTCTAGAGGAGGCACACAGTTCTCGGTATTCTGTTCATCCTGGTGCTATGAAGATATATCGTGATTTGAAGCAGCATTACCGGTGGAGGCGAATGAAGAAAGACATTGTGGAGTATGTGGCTAGGTGTCTTAATTTCCAGTAGGTGAAGTATGAGCACCAGAGGCCAGGAGTCCTACTTCAGCAGATGCCCATTCCTGAGTGGAAATGAGAGCGCATCACTATGGACTTCGTGGTTGGGTTGCCTCGGACTTTGTGGAAGGTTGACGCGGTTTGGGTCATTGTGGATAGATTGACCAAATCGGCGCATTTCATTCCAGTGGATACTACTTATACTTCTGAGAGGTTGGCCCATATCTACATTCGGGAGATAGAATGGTTGCATGGTGTGCCGGTGTCCATTATATCAGATCGAGGTCCTCAGTTCACCTCGCACTTTTAGAGAGCATTACATAGTGATATGGGTACCCAGATAGACCTCAGCACAGCATTTCATCCTCAGACTGATGGTCAGTCGGAGCGTACAGTTCAAATATTGGAGGACATGCTCATGGCATGTGTGATTGACTTCGGAGGTCAGTGGGACAAGTTCTTGCCTTTGGTCGAGTTTGCTTACAATAATAATTATCAGTCCAGCATTGAGATGGACCCATTTGAGGCTTTGTATGGTCGGGCAATGTCGTTCTCCTATCGGGTGGTTTGAGCCTGGCGAGGCTAAGTTATATGGCATCGACCTGGTGAGGGATGCTTTGGAGAAAGTAAAGTTGATTCAGGAGAGGCTCCGCACAGCACCGTCTGGACAGAAGAGTTACGCGGATCAGAGGGCGCGTGATGTATCATTTATGGAGGGAGATAGGGTCCTGTTGAAAGTCTCGCCTATGAAGGGTATTATGAGGTTTGGGAAGAAGGGCAAGCTGAGCCCGAGGTTTATAGGTCCCTTCGAGGTGTTGAGGCGAGTTGGGGAGGTTGCTTATGAGCTGGCCTTACCTTCTAGTTTATCAGGAGTTCATCCAGTTTTTCATGTATCCATGCTCCGGAAGTACTCTGCCGATTTCTCTCACGTGGTTGATTTCAGCACTATTCAGTTGGATGAGAGGTTGGGCTACGAGGAGGATCCAGTTGCTATTATTGATAGACAGGACCGCCAGTTGAGGTCCAAGAGAGTTTCTGCCGTAAAGGTCCAGTGGAAGGGCCAACCAGTTGAGGAGGCGGCCTAGGAGTTCGAGGAGTACATGCGGAGCAGATATCCACACTTATTCAACACTCCAGGTATGATTCTAGACCCGTTCAAGGACAGACATTTGTTTAAGAGGTGGAGAATGTAATGACCTGACCGGTCATTTTGCGTTATCGGACCCTATTCCCCTAAATGAAACTTCCCATAGCGGCTTATTATGATTTATGACTTGCGGGGACTGGTGGTCCGGGATTCGGAGGTGTTTAGAGTGCTATAGGAACATTTGGTTCCTTAATGTTGGCATTTAAGGCCAAGTTTGACTTCGGTCAACATTTTTAGTAAATTACCTCGTAATCGAGTTTTGACGATTCTGGTAGCTTCGTATGATGATTCCGGACCTGGGCGTATGTTCGGAATGAGTTTTTGATGACCCGGAAGCGTTTCGGCGCCCAATATTGAATTAAGAGTTCCTTAAGTTCATATTATGGTTTGGGACGTGTTTTTGCGATATCGAGGTTTGAACGGAAGTCCAAGATCGGGAATTGTTTCGTTATGTCATTTATGACTTGCTTGCAAAATTTGGTGCTATTCCGAGTAGTATAAGTTGTTTCGGCGCGTTGTTAGCGAAGTCTAGAAAACTTAAAGTTCCTAAGTTTGGTTCTAGGGTTTTTGAGGTGTGATTTTTAGTTTTAGCGTTGTTTTGGGTGTTCCGAAGGCTCGAGCGAGTATGTATTATGATTTGGGACTCGTTGGTATATCTGGACGGGGGCTCGGGTGGGCCCAGGTGCCACCCGGATACCACACGAGGCCAAAATCAGCTGCATTAGCTGCCGGTGCACCTGTTCTAGTGTGACCGTATGTGCGGTTTCCCAGTCGCAGGTGCGGGAACGCTCCTGCGGTCCCAGCCTCACAGGTGCGATCCCCAGTGGTCAGGCCGATTCTCGCAGGTGCGGATAAAATTCTGTAGGAGCGGAGCAGCAGGTGCAGCCTCCACTCCGCAGGTGCGGGCCCAGGCTTTCTAGTCCATTTCCGCATGTTCAAGCCTTTGCTTGCAGGTGCGAGACCGCAGGTGCAGTCCTTGAGCCGCAGGTGCGTAAACGCTGTTCAGATGATGTGTTTTTATACACGGGAATTAACTCATTTCCCTTATCTTCTTCTTCTTCCTTGGGGCGATTTCCACCATTTTAGAGGGGAAAACGACATGGTTATTGGAGGTAAGTAAATTCTAATCTAATATTAACTTCATGCATGGAATACTAGCTTAATTAACTACCTAAATTAGTGGAAATTCAAGAATGGATAGTAACCCAGAGCTTACGATAATTTGAGAATTTACCCGTGAATTAGCTATGAAATCAGGTAGAAATTGTATATTAATGATCCTTAGGCTATGGGTGAGTGTTTCCTTTGAGAATTTGTGGAATCCGGGCATGTGGGCCCGGGGTTGGATTTTTGAATTTCTTCAAGAATGGGAAATTTACTAAATAAGCAGGAGAATTTCCATATTTTGAGCATAAATTAATGAATTTGTATAACATTTGGCTAGTTTCGAGTCCTCGGGTGTAGAGTTCGGAGTTTCGGGCGCGTTCTTGGTCCGGAGAGTAGGTTCGAAACGAGGTGAGTTTTCTTTTTTAACCTTGTAAGGGGGAATTGTCCCCATAGGTGATTATAAATAATTGCATGTCGTTATTTGCGGGGGCTATGCACGCACGAAGTGACGAGAGTCAATGCGTAGCTACTACCATGTTATGTTGGGTAGTTCTAGGACTCACGAGCATGCTTATTTGTGCCTTACATGTATTCCTAAATATATCTTGAATTGCATATTTTCCTTGATTTTGCATGAGAATATTAGTAATTTATGGTCCGTGATATATTGCTTAGGTTCTTGCCTTAAAGAATAATCTCTGATAATTCCCTAAAAGAATTGATAATTTTATGTATGTATGTGGCACCGCGTCACATGTATGATTCGTGAGCGGAATAGCCCTACTATTATGTCAACCGCTTCGCACGTTCGATTCGCGAGCGGGGTAATAGATACATCTATGGTTCGAGCCGTTCGACCCTCAGCAGTGCACATTTATTTTTCGCGATGTTTCGGCCGTACGTGTCTGGCCTATTATGTGTTGTATGATTCATTGGGAATTTATTGTAATTATACACTGGTTCATGTTAATAAGGGAATTTAGTACATTATGTGTTAGTGAAATTTGACATGTAAAGGTAAATACAACTATACTTGGTGATATATCTCCTTGTGATTTCTACGACTGTTATGCCTGCCTAGTTCCTATTAAATCATATTATTTAGAAATGTTGACCCTAGTAAGTATCATGTCTACCTCTCGTCACTACCTCTTCGAGGTTAGGTGGGATACTCACCGGGTACATATCTGTTTATGTACTCATGCTGCACTTCTGTACTTAATTGTACAGGTTCTGAGGCTGGTGCATCTGGTTATCAGACCAGATCTCGATTTTGATCTCAGTTGGACTCGACTTCATGGTGAGCTACTTCTCCTGACGATCCTCGGCGGCACCTTGGAGTTTTCTTTTGCTTATTTCCCGTCTATTCCTTTCAGACAGTGGGTTTGTATATTATGTTTTGCATATTCTGTAAGTATGCCCGTAGGACTTGTGACACTAGTTCCTGACACACACGTAGTTGTTATTTTGGTTTTCGGGTTTGTATATATATACACATCTTGGCTCATTCCTCATCATGACTGTTTTGATTAAAATTGGCTAATTATTCTTGTCAAATCATGATTTAACTTTCAAAAACTGAGTATATTTTAAAGTGTTAAGCTAATAAGAAGGAGTCTTTAGTAAATTAAGCAGCTTGCCTGAACCTGCTGTTGGGCGCTATCACGACCTCGGTTAGGAATTTGGGTCGTGACAGTTTGGGTAGCAGAAAAAGGGCCTCCCGACCTCGAGAATGCCAAAACATATTATCTTTTGCGATCATAGCATTGATGAACATTTCTATTTTCTTGGTGTGTCATGGTCGAAAGACACTTTCCATCCATTAATGTCAAACTTTCAACAAAGCCTCAATTGATTAAACATCCTCAAGCCTGATCTTTACAATGATTTGAAGGTGAATTTTACTCAACCTTAAAGTATTTAAACTCTTTATTCATCCTCAAAAGTGTCTTGTTCTCACTTATCTCAGTCAAGACTAAATCAGTTTTCAAGATCTGGCCAAAATTTTCGCATACATGTCATATCACTAAAACTAACGGGAAAAGAACTCAGCATGGAATGACACAAAAGGACAAATTTTATTTTATTGAGTAAAAAACAAGACAAACAACCTAAAATCCGAGTTATGACCCTAAAATAACCCGGATAATGAAAATAACAACAAAACAGACAGACAAGACTGACACAAACAGAACAGAGGGATAAAAGGGAATGAACAAATAAAATCTGGATCACAACCCTGAAATAACCTAGATAATAGAAAAAACATCAGAACAAACTACCAAGACTCCTTCCTTGTGAAGAGGGAATGAACTTTCAATTGTTAAGCTTGATATTTAGCCACAAATTTGCTCATCAGAATCAGCAGAACCTTCTCTAATTTCAAAATCATTAACTTCAGTCAGCGAGTTCCCGAGAGGATTCTCATACTCCCTGTCACCATGCATCATCCCCACAAAGTGTGCATCATCATGTGCAGGTAAAGGATTCTGCGTGATATTCTGGGTGTCACTATCTTGGATCATAATCAGATTTTCCTGGATCATCCTTTCTATTTCTCTTTTCAAATCCAGACAACTTTCAACATTGTGCCCCTGGGCATTGGAATGGTATTCACACCTTTTAGAAGGGTCAAAGCTTCTTGCACGTGGGTCCACATGATTTGGAGGAATAGGTGCAATCATGTCATAATGCTTTAATTTCTCAAACAAGCTTGCATAAGACTCTCCTATTGGTGTAAAATTATCTTTCAACCTTTGTTCCCCTCTATACCCCTTGCTTGGATGCAAGTTATAGGGCACTTGATAATTCAATGGAGACTGGTGGATACTCTGCGGTGCTGGTGCTGGTGCTCGCCTTCTGGGGTGCCTTGGTGGCTGGACAACATACTCAGGTGGAGAAAAAGAGTATTGTAGGTTTTGAGGTGGGTAGTAGTGCTCAAGGGAATCATCGGAAAACAGATGAGGCTGGTCACACCTTCGAGATGATTTTCTAAGACCTCTTCTTGGCCATGATGTCATCATGATTTCTTCATCAATCTCATTCGTGTCACTAAAATTACCAGATTCAATTTGGAAAGCCTGAGTTGCGGCTTTGAGAACTGCTTGGCTTATAATTTTGACTGTCTTAAGACCATTTCTCCCATTTTGATTGCTTCCGAGAAGGATTTGCCAACTGCGGACATCATGTTTTGAAAGTAATTTGGCTCTTGCGCCTGAAGGAAGACAGTGATTAGCTCATGGTGATCCATGGGTGGCTTAACTCGAGCTGCTTTCTCTCTCCATTTAATGGCATATTCCCTGAAACTTTTAGTTGGTTTCTTTTTCAGGTTGGAAAAGGAATTGCGGTCTGGGATGATGTCAATGTTGTATTGGAACTGTTTGACAAAATACTGGGCCATGTCATCCCAGACATACTAGTGAGATATGTCTTGATCAGTAAACCATTCAGAGGCTACCCCCGTAAGGCTTTCCCCAAAACAAGCCATCAATAATTCTTCCTTTCCTCCCACATCTCTTAGTTGATTGCAATACTTTTTCAGGTGGGCTATGGGGTCTCCATGTCCATCATACTTTTCAAATTTGGGAGTCTTGAGACCAAGTGGCAAACAAACATCGGGGAACATACATAGATCGTTGAAGGCAATACTCTTCTGACCTGCCAACCCTTGCATGTTTTTCAGCTGTTGTTCTAAGCTATTCACTCTTTGGATTATTTCTTCCTATGCCATTTTTTAGTCAGGCTTCTCAATTTTTGCAGGAAGATCAAATAGGTAAGAGTGGTACTCAGGAGAATGGTACTGCTCTTGATGGGTAGAAAATTATGGTTCATGACTTTTCTTCTGTACCGCTGTTGGATGTGGGATAGTGAAGACGGGCATAACATCATCGGTTGTCTGATTGGTTGTCAATGGCACACTTTGGGAGCACTCAACAGAAATTCCAGATGTAGTTGTACAATTGGGATAAGGACTGAACCCAGGTGGATAGAATTGATCAGGCAGTGAAACCGGAACGGCAGTAGTCGAGATGGGTGTGAACTCTGGGAAACCATAAGAAGAAAAGGGGGGTCCTTGTCCATTAGCCCATGCTTGACACATTTCAGCCATTTTCTACTTCAGAACTCTATTTTCCTCAATCACAGTAGACTCTTGTTGAACCCTCTGACCCTGAGTCTGACGACTGCTAGTAATAGCTTCAATGTCGCTTGTCATTTTTCCCTTGGATTTTGTGTTGAAAACTTACCACAAACCGACCACCTCAAGATATCTTCACAATTCAAAACAAAAGACACGTTAGAATGGACTCAGTCGGTCCTTATTATCATTTTTTTCCATTTTTTTTCACTTTCTCTTCTCTCACTCTTTTTAATTTTTTATGGTTATGATCGAATCCTATGGGGATTTCCTATGTATCATGATGCCGCATGAATCAGATCTTGCGTAGTTCGGGAAGATTGAGAATAAAGTAAATAAACCAAATCTTTTGTTTTGTTTTTACTTTTTGGATTTTGAAATTTTTTCGTATATATTATTTTTGAAACAAAGACTTAAAAAGAAGAAAGAAAATATTTTTGGATTTAGATTTTTTTTTTTAGGATTCTTGAAAAGAAAAGACTTTTAAAGAAGATTTTTTTTTGCTTCTTTTTTTTTTTTGGAATTTCAAAAGAAAAACTTCTAAAGAAGAAAGGAATTTTTTGGGACTTTTATTTTGAATTTATTAAAGAAATACTTCCAAAGCAAATATTTTTGAACCTTGAATTTTCTTTTCAATTTTTGAAAGAAGAATGAAAAACTTTTTGGATTTTTTATTTGAATTTTTTGGAAAAGACTTTTTTTTAAAAAGGTAGAAAGTATTTTTTTTGGATTTTGATTTTATTTTCTTTTCGAATGAAAGATTTTTAAAATGAAAGAAAATATTTTTGCTTTTAAATTTTTATTATTTGGGATTTTCTAAAGAAAGACTTCTAAAAATGATTTTTTTTTTGAATTTTTGAAAATTGGAGGCCGAAACCGATGAATTTTGCCTACGTATCTCACATCCGGTGAGAATCAAACCCACGTATGTAACGACCCGACCGGTTGTTTTGAGCTCTAGCGCGTCGTGCAGTGGTTTGAAGTCGTGAGCAGCTCCATTTCAGGTATTATGACCCGTGGGCGTGGTCGGAATTGAATTTCGAAAAGTTTAGAGTTGATTTGGAAAGAAAATTCTCATTTCAGAAGTCTTAAGTTGGAAGAATCAACTAAGATTGGAATTTTGAGTAAATGACCTCTGAATCAGGATTTGAAGGTTCCTGCAGGTTTGAATGATGATTTCAGACTTGGGCGTATGTCCAAATCGGGGTTTTGAATAACCCGAGAGCGTTTCAGCGTATATTATGGAAATTAGCATTTTAGAAGAATTTCATAGATTTGGGCTTGAAGTGCATTTCACTGTTGTTGATGTCCGTTTGGGATTTCGAGTCTGGGAATAGTTTCGTGTGGTGATTCTGGAGTTGGAAGCGCGATCAGAAGTGAATTTGGATGTCCGTAGTTCATTTTGAAGTCATTTGGATGAAGATAGAAATTTGAAGGTTTTTGAGAAATCCGACCGGAAGTGGAAGTTTTGATACCAAGGTCGGAATGCGATTCCGGAAGTTGGAGCAGGTCTGTAATTTTGAATATGACTTGTGCGCAAAATTTGAGGTCAATCGGACGTGATCTGATAGGTTTCGGCATCAGATGTAGAAGTTGGAAATTTCTAAGTTCATAAAGTTGGGAATTGGGTGCGATTCGTGGTTTCGATGTTGTTTGATGTGATTTGAGGCCTCAAACAAGTCCACATTATATTTTGGAACATGTTGGTATGATTGGATGGGGTCTCGGGTGGTTAACAAATCAATATTTGTAGTTGAAGAAAGCTGAAGGTTGCTGTCATCTGGTGTGGCCGCAGGTGCGGCTAAGGGCACCGCAAGTGCGATATTGGGCTAGAGCCAAGGAGGCCGCAGGTGCGATAGATTTGGGCGTACCTGTGGAAGCGCAGGTGCGATAAGGGGACCGCAGGTGCGGAAATCGGCCTGGGCAGAATGTTTTAAAAGAAGGATTCTTGGTTCATTTTCTTCATTTCTTCTTGGGCTTAGGCGATTTTGGGAGGCTTCAAAGAGAGGATTCCTTCATGCATTGTCAAGGTAAGTAACTACTTCATGCTTCTAAGTTAAAGACAAGATTATATGCACGGATTAGGCATGGAAATTGGTAGGAATTTGGGAAATTATTGAAGAAACCTAGAAAAACGAAATTTGAATTTTAGCCACGAATTTGAGCATGGAATGTAGCATAAATTGTATATTTGAGTTAGTAAGGCTATGGGTAGAATATATCTTCGAGAAATTTTGGATTCCAAGCACGTGGGCCCGAGGGCATTTTGGTCATTTCACTAAGCGGGGTTGGGAAGTTATACAATTTGGAATTTATTTCAAATATTAGAGTATATTTTCATTAGGTTGTTGTTGTTTGGATAGTTTTGGGGTGTTGTGCGTCCGTTTGGAGTCATCGGAAGGGCTTGGAGGCCGGTTATGGAATTTCGGAGCGAGGTAAGTCTCCTTTCTAACTTTGTGAGGGGGAATTGTCCCCTAGGTGAATTAATTAAGTACATGCTATTATCTTCGGAGGCTACGTACGCACAAAGTGACGGGAGTCCGTGCGTAGCTACTGTTATGCCAT
Organism: Nicotiana paniculata; assembly: GCA_005239505.1. Taxonomy (NCBI): domain Eukaryota; kingdom Viridiplantae; phylum Streptophyta; class Magnoliopsida; order Solanales; family Solanaceae; genus Nicotiana; species Nicotiana paniculata. The sequence continues at coordinate 20,202 of ML334167.1, forward strand.
GTCCAGGTAGTCTAGGACCCACTAGCATGCCTTATGTGTCGTACCTGTAATCATGCCTGTATTATTAAACTGCTAATATGATTGAAATCATAATTGAATATCTGAAGAAGGCTAGAGCTTATTTTCTTAATCATCTAAAAAGAGAATTGATTCCTCTGTGGATAATTGTACACCAAGTAGGGTTATATTATGGAATATCATTAAACTTGACAAATGAGTTTCACAACAAAGATTTAAAAACTATATTTCATGTTCATTTAAGAAGGATTTTTACAAAATTCCTGAGAAAAAATTGCTTCTTGATAAAAATAAGGATTTATTATGTGGATATGTGTACATATGAGCACCTGAGTCGCAGGTATGATTCGCGAGCAGGCTAGCCTTATTATTTGTATATATAACCGCGTCGCATGATCGATTCGTGAGCGGGAAGATAGATGCATCTATGGTTCGAGCCGTTCGACCCTTCGGCAGTGCACAATTTATTATTGTTTGTCCGCGTCGTTTGACTCTCGCCATTACTTGCGCATGATATTTACTGCGTAGTTGCTATGACTTTTGCCTGATTACTGGCCTGGGATTTTAAGTTGTCAATTGAAATGACAGAAATTAAAGTTATTAAAAGATTTTGGAAGAAGTTGTTCCTTCCGTTGATTAATTGTTATTTGATTAAATCAACCATGTTGATTAATTGTTATTAATATGATGAAGATATAAAAGGGTTAAATGAGAACGGAGATTGATAATTTTATCCATGTTTTTAATAAATTGCCTAGGATAATCATGCTTAGTGTCATACTTGAATATTCTAAATTGACCCTTAGCAAGTGTCTAATTTGACCTCTCGTCACTACCTCTATGAGGTTAGGCGGGCGACATACTGAGTACACGTTGTTTTTGTACTCATGCTACACTTCCTGTGCATTTTTATTGCACATGTACTTTCACAACAATGTGGAGGATTCGGAGACTTAGGCGAGTTGCATCATCTGGAGGTGATCTGCAGCTGACAGAGTCTCCCTCGTACTGTATTTATTTTCATTTTAAATTTCCTTTTCCAATTTTTATTTCGGACATGCTTTGTAATGATTGTATAAATTCTTAGAAATTGCTCATGTACTTGTGACACCAGGTTGTGGGATGTGTTGGGATAATTTTTCTAAGGTGTAATATTTAAACTATTATTTTACTTAACGGATCTTTATTTAGTTAATATGTAATAAAGTGCAAAGAAATGTTTTTCATAAATGTTTAAACCGGAAATTATTTCTATTAATAAATGATTGGATTGCCTGACAATGATGTCCGGCGCCATCACGACCTTATGGATTTTGGGTCGTGACAACATGGTATCACAGCGCTAGGTTCCCTTAGGTCTCACGAGTCATGAGCAAGTCTAGTAGAGTCTTGTGGATCGGTACAGAGACATCTGTACTTATCTTCGAGAGGATACATGGCTGTTAGGAGTACTTCCCTTCTTGATTCCTCATCGTGCGATTTGATTCCTTTGAGGCTTATGCCTATGATTATTCCTACTCAATCTTACGCGTCACAAAGCGCTTTCTATGAATAAGGAAATTTGAGGAATTGAAATGGTGCTACAGATGTAATTCGATATGTTTCCATGTGTAATTGGTGAGGGGCTGTTGTTATGGCCCTCTAGAGGAATAATATATTCTTTGAGCTGAGTAGCTATGTTTCTGGGAGCCTTAAGGCTATGCTCAGCTAGTGATGATGCTTGCGATTGGTTATCACGCGATGTCGATATGATGATAGAATGCTTGCCCGTATGTTGGGGTGATGAATGGTTTGAAGGGAGGTCTTCTCAGAGTGTGATTTCGAGATTTCGGTATTTTAGTTCCGGCATAGGGAAGGCATTTGGATTATGAATGGTCCGGTTGGGGTTGATAAAGTAGTAAGGCTTGGTGTCTTCAAGTGAGGTGGGATATACACCTGTGACGTGTATGTTTAACCAAAGAATTAGATCCTTTGACCAAAATTATTTCTAGCATGAACTCGGGTTACTGATAATCAAAGAAATAATACTAAAATAAAGAGAAACGAGTAATAGACAATATTGCCGAAATATAGAAAAGCAAAGTAGATTGTATTCGAAAATCAGATGATCCTTTACAAGCTGTATTCCCGTCCCTTATATAGGAGATTCCTTGATAAACGTACAATTCTTGCTATGATTTCCCATTAATGACTAATTATAACATTAATGGGGCGTTACAAATTATAACGTTAATTGGGGTACGGTTACATAACGTACGACTAATCTATTGTGGGTCCTTGAATCTGCCCATAGCTTTGTCCAGATTCACTCTGACCATGTCTCTTCCCTGTCTTGATCAGGTTGAGTTTCCCGTGGCTGATGGACTCGATGGTTTATTGATCAGTGCCTCTTTGTTCCGTATCTCTTTATAGAATCACGTACAACTGTCGTGTTTCCCTTGGTCCACGTATCCGGCTGAGTTGTCTAGAATCAGCCAACGTGTGAGACTCTTTTTTACCAATACAGATAGTCCCCCCACTTACCATTTATTTATCGATTAATATTTGGTAAGTGGATACGCATTTATGGCGGGAATATTTTGCTGCCGCTTTACCTCGAAACATTGTATCCTTCTCTAAATCATAGGCGTCGTTTGTCACTTCTATTTAATGCTCATACCACGTGTCCTTCTCAGATTGGTTTTGCAGTTACTCGGTGCTTTTTAGGTCTTTCTGCGGCTGCGTTAGTCCCGAAGTGACACCTTCAATTATGACTTTTCATCATTATTTTTTTTTTCATGTTTGACGGTTGTCCTCAAGTATAAATACCTTTCTTCTTTTCTTTGCTTCCACGAAAAACTTTCTAACTTTGTCTTTTGTAAAGAACTTTTTCTTGCCTTTGTGAACATGTCTTCTTCAAATCAACCTCAGAGAGTAATAGATATTGAGAATTTAACGCCATCTTCTGCTCCGACTAGGAGATAGAGGGGTGGTAGACTTAGGATACTAGGATCCACTCCTTCGAGAGGCTCTTCTTCTTCTCAAATAGTTTCCCCTCCTTCAGCTAGGTCTCTAGTTTCCCCCAGGGCTAGGGCTTCCCAGTATTTGTCTAGAGATAGAGATGAACGTCTTCGTGAACCTAGAGTTGATGAAATTATTCCTGCTGAGTTTTTTTTTGCTAGAGATAATCAAGTTCTCGTAGAACAATCTTCTTCCCTTGAGATTGTCGAAAGGTATCCAACCCTTATTACTGAGGGTCAGATTTTCCTTGTTCGTAGGGAGTGTTTTTGGAGGCCTGATTTCCCTGTCTACATTCCGAATAGTAATCAACGAATAACGTCTTACAAGAATAACGTCTTACAAGACGGGATACTCTTTTGTTTATACGTAACCTTTTACTCTAGGGTTTAGACCTCCCATTGATCCAGTCATAATTGAATTCTTCCGTTTCTTCAATATCTGCTTAGGACAAGTTGGTCCGCTTGTGTGGCGAGTTGTAGCATGTCTTAGGAGTTTAGCTTCTTTAGCCTCGATTCCTTTTACTTTCAACCATCTTATTCATCTCTACTCTCCTGCCTTGTTTCATCAAAGGGTTTTTACTCTGACTGTTAGGAGCAAAAGAGTACTGGTAATCCCTGGAGATGATAAGGATAGGGGTTGGTACCTCCGGTATGTCGTTGTACCCACTGTTGGTTTAGTGAGTGAAGAAAATCTTCCCTTCCCTGAGAAGTGGAATCGTGCACGTGAGTACGCTTTAGCTCACATCTATTTACTTTTCCTCATTCTGACTTGAGATGTTTTACTAACACCGTATCTATTTCTTCTTCTCTCAGCAATCATGGGTACTGTTGAGAATGTCTCTGGTATCCGTGATTGGGTAGAAAAATTGTTGTCCGTTGCTCCTTTAGAAGAGAGATCTTGGAAATACTTCACTGGGAGAATGTCTTCTTCTCTGTCGCTTACTTTTTCTCTTTTGATAGGGTTCTCTGCTCGTGGGGTGTCTGCTTCATCTATCCCGAAGATGTCTTTGGCCCAGGCCCAAGAGATTATTGTTGGTTCGTCTTCCTCGAAGAGGAAGATTGATGAGTCACGTTCCGTAGAAAAAGAAAAAAAAGAGGAGGGTGCTTTGTTGCGCAGGCCACGGAGAACGCGGGTGGTTTCGGACGATGAGTCTACACCCATGACTTTGCCTTCCATGTCTGTAGTTGAGACCTCTACCTCTGAATATGTTTCACATTCCCCCATTCATGAGTCTGTAGGTTACTTTTTCCATGAAGGTTTTGACCTTGCTCCTGATGATGTCCCTTTGGCTGCTGGTTTTCCTGCTTCTTTAAGAGAAGCTGTCTCATCTGCTCCTTTGGCTATTACGGCTTTTGCTGTTGCTTTTCCCGTGGATTCCTCAACTCTTCAATCCTCCTTGCTTGTTGCTTTTCCCGTGGCTTCTCCAGTTCCTCAACCCTCCGTTCCTGTTGTTGCTTCATCTCTGCCTGCTTCCATGCCATCCGCTAGGGAAGTAGGGTCTTCCAGCAGAGAGATGTGGCAGGTGATAATAGAGGTTCCAACTTAGGGGAATCTTTTCAAGAAACGGGTGAGCCCGAAGTGTGGCTCAAGCCTTTGACAGATCCCAGTGAGAAAACCAAGTTAGCCAGCCATAATGCTCTTACATGGGCCAATGAAGTTGTGCATACCTCTTTGAAGGTATGATGCAGGTTATCCTCTTTCATTTTTTTATATGAAATTATCATATCTAATTGGTTTATGTATTTTAGATTAATCTTATAGGCATGGAGCTCATGAAGAGGATCTTAAATACGGATCAGGAGACAAAAGAGTTGCAGGCTGATGCTGATAATTGGAAAGCACAATATGATAGCCTAAGGATTGACATGGATGCCTTAGAAGAGGAAAGGAGTACCTTGAAGCGGCAAATGAGGCTCATGGAGGCAGAACTGGCAGTAGAGAAGGCTTCTTCCAGTCAGGCTGATAAAGACAAGAGTATTCTGGAGTCCTCATTTGCTGAGCAGCTATCCCGCGCCTCAGAGGAGATTAAAGACTTGAAAAACTTGTTGGTGCAGAATGAGGAATACTTAGGCGAGCTCGTGAAATCACTCACCCATACTCAAGAGGATCTTCGTAATGCTTTAGATAAAGTTAAAACTATGAAGGAGTCGATTGCACCGTTAAGGGCCGCCCATGAAGCTACTGAAGCGGAGAAGGACGGATTGAGAGCTGAGCTTCAAGTATGGGCAAGGGATTATGAAGATCTTGAAGAGGTGGCTGTTGTTGATGTGAGATGGGCGTATATGAATTCTCGCCTTGACACATTGACGGAAATGAGTCAAGAGGGTTTCGACCTTAGTGCTGAAATAGCTAAAAATAAGGAAGCCATGGAGAAGGCTCAACAAGGTCATAACCTCTCTTCACCTGATGGTGAGACTCTTGCTGCTCGTGCCTCTTCATCCCTAGTTGCTCATGTTCCTCCTGCTGATGAAGAAGTCAATCCTCCTTCCCGAGAAGATTAAAGTGCTGATTCACCCCCCCCCCTTTTTTATTTGATTGGTGGTTACCCCCAGCTCCATCGGGGGTAAACTTGGATCTTTCAAAAGTACCCAACTGACAACTTAAGGTCATTTTGATGTATAAACTATATGCGGATAAGTACTAGTTTGTACTTAGTTCTTACTTAGCCGCTTTTTTCGAATATATGCAAATTAAGACTTTTTGCTTCGAGTTTCTGCTTTACTTTTAAGTTTAATTTTCGAGGTTTTTGTTTCTACCTCTGAAATTTTGCATGAGGATGCTGTAATCACTCGTACCTTTTCATAGTAGGTACGGTGTTTGTGAGCCTTTTTGTAGTAGGCTTCATTTATGAAAGAGGGCCCTTTATGATTGACATGAAGAAGATGTCTCAACTTCATGATAATGCAATAGAGTGATAGGAATTTTACACATGTTTAAGAATGTTTCCAAGGAAAGGTTTTTTGTTTGAACCTCCACGACATTTTACATGTATTTGATTATCGTCTAAAACTCATGTTGCAACTGTTTTTGTTTAACAGATTTGATATACACTTGTATTTCGTAACTGTTTTTCATAGGTAACAGTTTTTTGATATTAATACAAGGGAACAACTGTTTTTCACTAGTAACAGTTTTTATAAAGATTGGGGTTTATACCGCAACTGCTTTTATTGATAACAGTTTTATAATAAGTACGAGGAAAATGCTTTTTCATCCGTAACTGTTTTATTTGACAACAATTTTCTGAACAAATACATGGATTTTTATTTTTCATTCGTAACTGTTTTATTTGATAATAGTTTTTTGAGTAAGTACAATTGATGATGATCTTTTACCCCTAACTGTTTTTGTTACAACAGTTTTGAATAAGTATAAAGATGTACATTTGTTCCTCGTGACTAATATTTTTCCTTTCAGCCGGAACATGTTCGAAGGTTTTTTGCATTCTTGCATTAGGCTTTGTATTTGGATGACTATTTTGATCTCTTTCGATTCTACTCGTATCACTTGTCTTGGTGGGTAGATGGGTCTTCAGGATCGAGATTTTGACTTTCTGATAGTCTTCTTTGCTTCGTCTTAGCCTTTCATACTGTATAGTCCCCCAAGTGTTTGAGCTTTGAACAATGAGATCTCGAGCACTTGATTTTTCTTTCCTTGTGGTCCTTTTCCTGAAAAGGAAAAATATTCCGGACTCGAAGGTATATAGTTTTTTAGATGATGTCTGCTTAACCCTTTAAAACGTCCATCAGAAAGTGTAACCTTAGACCAGGAATTGTGTTATTTACTCGCATCTTTGCAGGTCTAATATCATCATCTAGTGATGGGTTAGCTTTATGCCTATCATCTAAAAAAGTTAGTAAAATTTTTAAATGTTCAAAATAAAATCGAATGTGTGATACCTGACCAGGGGTAATTCTTTTCCTTAGAAGTAATACTTCTTTAGGTGGATGGCGTTCCAGCTTGTTGGTAGAACTCTGTCGTCCATAGCTTCCAACTCATAGGCGCCCTTCCCAGCTATGCCTCGGATTTTTTAAGGTCCCTCCCTGTTTGGATTTAGCTTTCCTGCGCCTGCTTCTTTCTTTGATTGAAAGACTTTTTTTAGGACAAAGTCCCCAATCTTGAAGTCCTGAGATGAGCTTTACGGTTGTAATAACGCTCTATGATTTGTTTTGGAGCTTCCATCCGTATCAATGTTGCTTCTCTCCGTGGTTCAAGCAGGTCCAGATTGGTCCTCAATTTGTCGTCGTTTGCTTCCTCCATGGTTGTTGCGAACCTTATGCTTGGTTCGCCAATCTCCACAGGTATTAAGGCTTCTGATCCATAGACAAGTGCGAAGGGGGTTCTTCGTGGCTGTTTTTGAAGTTGTTCTATATGCCCATAGTACCGGTGGTAACTCATCAAGCCAGTTTCCTTTGGCTTTATCCAACCGCTTCTTTAGATTGTTCATGATGACCTTATTCGTTGACTCAGCTTGACCATTAGCCATGGGGGTGGTATTTCGTTGAAGTGATCCATTTGATTTGCCAGCTTTCGAAGAATTCTACGATTTGCGAGCCTATGAATTGTAGGCCATTATCGCACACGATCTCCTTTGGTATCCCAAAGCGGCATGTTATGTTTCGCCATAAGAATCTTTTAACTTCCTTTTCTCGCACTTGTATGAACGCTTCTGCCTCTACCCATTTTGTAAAATAGTCAGTTAGCATAAGCAAAAATCGTACCTGTCCTTTAGCTGTGGGAAGAGGTCCCACTATATCCATACCCCATTTCATGAAAGGCCATGGGGATACTAGTGGATGCAATATTTCCGCTGGTCGATGCATGTTATTAGCAAACCTTTAGCACCTGTCGCATTTGGATACGAAGTTCTCAGCTTCTTCTTCCATCTTAGGCCAATAATATCCAGCTCTGATTGGGGTTTTCATTGATGATCTCTCCCCTGAATGATTTCCACAGTGTCCTTCGTGGACTTCTTTCATCACAAATTCCATTTGGTTAGGTCCGAGGCATTTAGATAGGGGTCCTTCCAACATCTTGCGATAAAGTGAGTTGCGAATAAGGCAATACCGTGCAGCTTTGCGGCGAAGTGCTTGAGCTTCTTTCCTGTCTTCAAGTACGGTGCCATTCTGCAAAAAATTAAGAATTTCGTTTCTCCAGTCCCAGGTTAAGTTGTTGAAAGTTACCTCATTCCTGTCCTGGTCGATTGTTGAGTGGAATAGATGGACGACAATTGCATTTTCTTTGTTTGTTACTTCCGTGACTGCTACGAGGTTAGCTAATGCATCTACTTCTGCATTTTCCTCTCTAGGTATTTGCATTACCTTCCATATTTTGAATAATCTCACGAGCTCTCGTGCTTTTTCAAGATACTGTTGCATTCGAGTCTCTCGAGCGATGTAAGTCCCCTGCATCTGATTTACTACTAGTTAATCACGATTTGCTTGATTGAGAGTTCCCGTGCGAGTTCAAGCTCTGCAATAACGGCTTCGTACTCTGCTTCATTGTTAGTTATAGGATAACACTTGATAGCTTGCCGTGTCTTTTCAGCCGTGGGTGATATTAAGACTATGCCTAAGTCGGCACCTTTTATATTTGAGGAGCCATCAGTGAATAGGGTCCATAAGCCCGGATTAGCACCGTTAAAAAGTTGTAACTCTTTTTCTACTTCAGGGATAATGCTATTACTAAAGTCAACAACAAAATCAGCTAGTATTTGAGACTTAATTGCAGTCCTAGGCTGATAGATTATTTCATGCTCACTTAATTCTATGGACCACTTGGCTAATCTTCCTGACAATTCTTGTTTATGCAGAATATTTCTCAAAGGATATGAAGTCACAACGGTGATTGGGTGACATTGAAAATATGGCCGTAATTTTCTAGATGCCGTTATTAAAGCTAAGGCTAATTTTTTCAGATGTGGATATCTAGTTTTAGCATCTAGCAAAGTTTTACTTACATAGTAGACTGGTGATTGCTTACCTTTTTCTTCTCTTACCAGTACTGCACTTACAACAATTTCTGAAACAGCCAGGTAGATGTATAATCTTTCCCCTTATTTCGGATTTGAAAGAAGCGGTGGTTTCGATAGAATCTTCATATTCTTGAGGGCTTGCTGACATTCTTCAGTCCATTCGAACTGATTCTGCTTTTTGAGACTTGAGAAGAATTTAAAACTTTTTTTGGAAGACTTAGAAATAAATCTTCCCAAAGTTGTTATTCTCCCTGTTAGTCTTTGAACTTTTTTTTTATTTGTTAAACTATCAGGTATTTCTTTTATAGCTTTAATTTGAGCGGGGTTTACCTCTATTACTCTGTTCGATACAAGGAAACCCAAATATTTACCCGATTGCACTCCAAAAGCACATTTTTCTGGATTTAGCTTCATATTATACCTGCGTAAAATATCAAAAGTTGTAGAGAGATGCTGGAAATGGTCTTCCGCTTGTGTTGATTTTACCAACATATCATCAATATAAACTTCCATCGTCTTTCCAAGATGTTCTTGGAACATTTTAGTCACTAACCTTTGATAGGTGGCTCCAGCATTTTTCAAGCCAAAAGGCATAACTTTATAACAGTAAGTCCCCCTGTTTGTAATGAAGGAAGTTTTTTCCTCATCTGAGGGATCCATTTTAATCTGATTATAACCAGAATATGCATCTAAAAAGCTTAATAATTCATGACCTACAGTGGCATCAATCATGATCTATATGTGGTAATGAGGATGAATCTTTGGGGCATGCTTTATTTAAGTCAGTATAATCTACGCATACTCTCCATTTGCCATTCTTTTTAGGTTCTACCACGGTGTTAGCTAGCCAGTTAGGGTACGTTACCTCTCGTATCAAACCAATCTTCAAGAGTTTCTGTACCTCTTCGTCAATCACTTGGTTCTTGAATGGTCCTTACTTTCTTTTCTTCTCTTCGACCGGGGCCCAACCTCGTGCCTATATACACTTTTTGTTCAGGCTTTTGTTCAGACAATGGAACAGCTTTGAGCTCTTCCGTAGTTTTTTTGATGTGCTCATCTTCCTTCGGTTCATGAATGACGTCCGGTCTGGAATCTGCATCCGTATGGTCTAATGCACCTTCCGTGGTAACTTGATTCACCTTCTGATAAGTATTTTCTTTCGTACCTGTTTCAGCAATAATACCTTCCGTACCTATTTGGGTAGTAATTTCTTCCATGCCTGTTTGGGCGGTGTTACCCGCTTAGGCGATTCCTTTATCTTGTGATTCTTCCACCTCTATTTTTTTGTTGTAGTGTACCACGGAGTTTATATTTCTTGCGGTTTGCTGATCGCCTCTAATTTGCTGAATCCCCCATTCAGAGGGGAATTTAATTACCTGATGCAAGGTGGAGGGTATTGATTTCATGTCGTGGATCCATGGACTTCCCACAATTACGTTATAAGCCATGTCAGTATCGATGACTTGGAACCTGGTACGTTTGATCACCCCCTTAGCATAAGTGCTAAGCTCAATTTCTCCTTTTGTTATAACCGTACAGTTATCAAACCATGATATGGCTCGTGCCTTGGGATTGCTTGATTCCCCAATAGCATTTCTGCCACGACTCTTAGCAAAATGATATTGACTGAACTACCTAGATCAATCAACACTCTTTTTACGTTAGTGTCATGAATAAGTAAAGATATTACCAGAGCATCGTTGTGAGGAAGCATTAATCCGCCGATATCTGCATCATCGAAGGTTATATCGCTCGCATCTAGATTTTCACGAACCCATTTTCCATGTGTAATTGTGAACTTTGTGGTCATTTTGCAGACCACTCTGTTTACTTCTTCACCTTCGTGTATCATGTTGACGGTTCGTTTTGGAGAAGGAGACTTTGGGGGCTCCTGCCTGTTCTTTATATATGCCTGTTTACCTTTATCACTAAACAATTCTGTTAAATAGTGTTGTTTCAATAAATTTTCTACTTCACCTTGTAAAAATCTGCAATCCGCAGTCTTGTGCCCATGATTGTTATGGAATTCACACCACTGATCTGGGTTCCTTCTATTTGGATTTGATCGCATCTCTTTGGTCCACTTAACCTTGTCTCCCATGTTCCTCGATATTGAGACAAGTTCAGTAGTACTTACATTAAAGGTATGATCCCCAATTCGGGTATTACCTCCAGATCGTTCATCTTGATCTTTTCTGGATCTAGATGAGAATGAAACTATGTCTCTTCCTTGTGGTCTATAGTATGACCTAGTGTTTTCGAACCTGGGATGAATATCATGTCTCGAGGGTCCTAAGTAAGGATCGTACCTGTTTTTACCTGATCTTCTGTCTGATTCAGGACGTCTGAATCTAGAATGATCTTCATCTCTTGAACGGGCAATGATATCTTCTTCTATTCTGAGTTTAGTACTATACCTGTTATATACATCGTTCCATGTTGTAGCAGGGAATTCTCTTACACTTTCCTTAAGTCATCTCGTGGCTTCTAAGATTTTATCGTTTAGGTTGCTTGCAAATGCCATGGCTGCCCAATTATCAGGCACCCTAGGTAATTGCATTCTTTCTCGTTGAAACCTGTCTACAAACTCACGGAGTAGTTCCGTGTCTCCTTGTTTTATTTTGAGTATGTCTTCCATTATTTTCTCAACTTTTTGTGCACCAGAGTGTGCTTTTATAAATGAATCTGCAAGCTCAGCAAAAGAGTCAATAGAATTTTCAGGGAGAAGAAAATAACAGGTTAGGTCTCCTTTGGTAAGTGTTTCCCCAAATTTTTTGACAAGGACTGATTCTATCTCTTGTTTTGTTAAGTCATTGCCTTTTACACCAGTAGTGAAAGCAGTCACATGATCACGTGGGTCAGTTGTTCCATCATATTTGGGAACGTCAGGAATTTTAAACTTCTTGGGTATAGGCAAGGGTGCCGCACTTGGCTTCCAAGGTTATTGAGAATACCTATCAACATCAATGCCTTTGATAATAGGCATTAGGAGTATCTCCTCTTCCTGAGTTTTCCAACCCAGATTGAGAATTTTCCATGGTGATGATATTATTATGGGGTGGTGTCACTGGTGCAGGTAATGTTTCCGGTAATCCCCTCACAAATTCTTGCAAAGCTTGGCTCACATACTCTGCAATCATTTGCTTTACTCGATCTTGTTTCGCCGTTTGATCATTATTAGCATTGTTGTTATTGGATCTTTCTGGGGATTGTTCCCTTGAACCACGTGGGGTTCTGGAAGGTGATGGAATTGGGGTTCCATTCCTTTGCTGGTTGTTGTCGTTGGAGTTTGACATAGTTCAGAGGATATCACTTGAAAAGCACATAAAGATTATCAGATTCCCGGTAACGGAACCAATTTGTTTAACCAAAGAATTAGATCCTTTGACCAAAGCTATTTCTATGATGAACTCAGGTTAATGATAATCAAGGAAATAATACTAAAATAAAGAGAAACGAGTAATAGACAATATGCCGAAATATAGAAAAGCAAAGTAGATTGTATTCGAAAATCAGATGATCCTTTACAAGCTGTATCACGTCCCTTATATAGGAGATTCCTTGATATAACGTACAATTCTTGCTATGATTGCCCATAATGACTAAGTATGACATTAATGGGGCGTTAAAAAGGACAACGGTAATTGGGGTACGGTTACATAACGTATGAGTAATCAATTGTGGGTCCTTAAATCTGCCGATAGCTTTGTCCAGATTCATTCTGACCGTGTCTCTTCCCTGTCTTGAACAGGTTGAGTTTACCGTGGCTGATGGACTCAATGGTTTATTGATCCATGCCTCTTTGTTCCATATCTCTTTATAGAATCACGTCCAGCTGTCACGTTTCCCTTGGTCCACGTATCCGGCCGAGTTGTCTAGAATCAGCCAACGTGTGAGACTCATTTTTACCAATATAGTGTAGTCGTCATCATTGATCGAATGAAATGTGTTAAGTTTGGCGGTGCTATGGTTTCTTCGGTTGTGTGGGCTCAGAGTATTGAGAAGAAGTATTGAAGAATGCGGTTGGAAGAGATCGTGAGGTGCAGTGGTTCAGTACCGGATAAGTGTTGATAATGAAGGCAGCTAGAGAAAGATGATCTAAGGAAAGCTTGAAGTCGTGGTGATCTGCTGGTTTGAGAGCTACAGAGAACGATCCTGTAGGGAGGCTAGGCGGTGGTTCCATTTTTAGGAGGCCGGGCGTAAGAAGCGGAAGTCGATCAGTCGTAGAATGGGGGAGCGGCAGCATAGCTTGGAATTTGAAGATATTGTCTCGCATTTAATGGATGTCAATGAGGAGCGGACGGACTAGTAAAGTTGGTAAATGAAGCAGGGTGTAGGATGGGGTATTAAATCCGCAGAGAGCGTGCATTTCAGCATCGTTGGAAGGTGTTCGCGGGTGATTTCCACAGGTGGGTTATCTTCTGTGAATAGGTTAGAGATGGCGCGGTTGGAAGGTCTCGGTAAGGGGTTCTAGTGGCTATTCAATAGGAGGCGGAATGTGTGAATGATGCTAGAATTTGAGTATTTAGGGAGTGCTAGCAAGAGAATTTGGAAGAATTGGACGATTGGTTGAGCAAGATCGTGTTATCAAAGGAGAAAGGATCTCGGAAGGGTCTAGAGTGGTGCAAGGAGTAGCTTCGAGCTAAGTGGGGGAGTCTCACCATCTGCAGTTGGGTTGTAGGGTTGTCTTCTCATAGGGTCATGGATTGTCGGCGTGTTGGCAAGTTATTTCAGCTAGGGAAATGAGTAAAATGGTGATTGTGTGTGGAATTTGATGAATGTGTGAAAGAGTTGGCCCTGTCAGACCAGGGTTAGGCTTTGGAAGAGTCAGAATTTATGCTTAAGGCATGGGCGAATTGTAAGGATAGTGACTCAGTCATGTGTTTCATTGAAAGGGGTGCTCATGTGCTAGAAGAGCCTTGGAGTTGATTGTATTCGGGACCAGTCAGAGTGGGTGACTCTCAATAGCGGTCCTAGTGAGTTCAAAAGTTAAGAATGCGGCGTTTAAGGGTTTTAGACAGCAGTTTGATCGAGAATCGAGATTTTTCAGAGTAATTTCTGAGAAAAAGGAAGATGGTTGGAATACCCTATGATATGTTTCAGCATGCACGATAGTACTGGAGGAGTGAGAGAAATGAACTCCTGATTGTAGAAAGATTATAAGGAGGGTATGAGACGGGTTGCGGGATTTAGGCAGCATAGTCTCGTGAATCAAGATCACGGGGGATGAGTGAGGGTTGAGTTTGTTATGAGTTGAAGGAAGTTGCTATTATTCCTAAGGCAATTGGAGATGATTAAAATAAGATAGATTGATTAGCCATGGTTGAAATGTCACGTTTGCAACAATGATCAGTTCCTTTGATGTGATTAAGTTATGCGTGTGGTTTGTACCGGTGTGTGCAGGGCTTGTTGGCCGTCGTAATGGATTCCATGTGGGAGCATTTGAGTGTTATGGCATGTTAGGTATAGGCGGATCCCGGAAGGGTTATAGTGGTATAGACTACTACTTAAGGATTTGTATGATAGGTGGTTGTGGGGAATTCACTCGTGTGTTGAGATGGTACTCCCGAATTGAGTTGAGTAAAAGGTTTCTATATGATGAAGTGTTCGACCTATTGATGGCTCAGCAGCTATGACGGAATTCTTGCACTACCTCATATTGGCAGGTTAGGTGCGGTAAGCAGTATGTAACTGGGAGTAAGAATCGAGATTGCGGTTCAGTGATAATAAGGATGTCATGAGCTCAGAAGAGCAAGGTAAAAGTGATTTGGAAGTTCAGTGTAAGTTGGTGTTATCTTCAGTGTCACCTGAGATTGAGATTCGGTGGAAGAGGCTTTGTACCCTGGTTATGGGTTCTTGATTTGTCTTACAGTGTAGTATGGCCAGTAGTGGATGTGCATACTTGTTTCCTTGTGTGGAAGGTCGTGGAAGCATGACCGCGAAAAGATTTTGTAAAGTGTGACATGTAGTCACTTGATGGATTGAAGATTTGGACTGAGTATAAATGAGTGCTATATTGTTTATTTGAGAAGTTATGCCTGAAAGGCATTCAGTTCATTTGGTTGTGGATTGTGGGGTGTTTGTCCCGGCTATGATGGTTGTTCTTGCGTATTATGAGAGAAAGTGGGTTAATATGGACTCAGTTAAAAGCTATAAGCTTAGTTGGTCCGAGCAAGGTAGAATCGATGCTTGTGGATGGATTTAAATATGATTATGGGCTCCGTATGAGCCAGGCATGTTCATTTCAATAGAGCGCTTTTCATGGAAAGGTATTAGAACAGCAGATGTTGCTCCGTCTTCATCAAATTCATGTGATATTGTGATTGTGTCGTGCGAATTGTGAAACGGCTTGATAATTTCCTATGTGTTGAGGTCCCGCGTAGTTGTTTAACCAAAGAATTAGATCCTTTGTCTAAAGCTATTTTTAGGATGAACACGGGTTACTGATAATCAAGGAAATAGAGAAAAATGAATAATAGACAATATTGCAGAAATATAGAAAAGCAAAGTAGATTGTATTCAAGAATCAGATGTCTTTACAAGTTCTATTCCCCTTTCTTATATAGGAGATTCCTTGATATAACGTACAAATTTTGCTATGGTTGCTCATTAATGACTAATTATGACATTAATGAGGCGTTACAAAGGATAACGGTAATTGGGGTACGGTTATATAACGTTCGAGTAATCAATTGTTGGTTCTTGAATCTGCCCGTAGCTTTGTCTAGATTCATTCTGGCTGTGCCTCTTCCTTGTTTTGATCAGGTTGAGTTTCCCGTGGCTGATAATCTCGAGGGTTTATTGAATCGTGCCTTTTTTTTCTGTACATCTTCAAAGAATCACATCCAGTTGTCGCGTTCTCCTGTGTCCACATAACTGGCTGAGTTGTCAAAAGCTGGCTTACGTGTGAAAGTCTTTTTTACCAATACAGAGAGTCCCCCCACTTACCATATATTTATCGATTAATATTTGGTAAGTGGATATTCATTTATGGCGGGAATATTTAGCCGCCGCTTTTCCTCGAAACATTTTATCCTTCTCTTCACCATAAGCGTCGTTTGTCACTTCCATTTAATGCTCACACCACGTGTCCTTTTTGGATTGCTTCTGCATTTACTCGGCACCTTTTTGGGCTTTTTGCGACTGTGTCAGTCCCGAAGTGACATCTTCAATAATGACTTTTCATTATTATTTTTCTTTTTTTCCATGTTTGACGGTTGTCCTCAAGTATAAATACCTTTTCTTCTTTTCTTTGCATCCACGAAACACTTTCTAACTTTGTCTTTTGTAGAGAACTTTCTTCTTTCCTTTGTAAACATGTCTTCTTCAAACCAACCTCAGGGAGTAATAGATATTGATAATTTAATGCCATCTTCTGCTCCGACTAGGAGTCGGAGGGGTGGTAGACTTAGAAGTCTAGGATCCACTCCTTCNTAGATTTCCCTTATTCGTAGGGAGTGTTTTTGGAGGCCTGATTTCCCTGTCTACATTTCGAATAGTAATCAAAGAATAACGTCTTACAAGACGGGATATTCTTTTGTTTATACGTACCCTTTCACTTTAGGGTTTAGACCCCCCATTGACCCAGTCATAATTGAATTCTGCCATTTTTTCAATATCTGCTTAGGACAAGTTGGTCCGCTTGTGTGGAGAGTTGTCTCATGTCTTAGGAGTTTAGCTTCTTTAGCCTCGGTTCCTTTTACTTTCAACCATCTTATTCATCTCTACTCTCCTACCTTATTTCGTGAAGGGGTTTTTACTCTGACTGCTAGAAGCAAAAGAGTGCTGGTAACCCCTGGAGATGATAAGGATAGGGGTTGGTACCTCCGGTATGTTGTTGTACCCACTATTGATTTAGTGGGTGAAGAAAATCTTCCCTTCCGTGAGAAGTGTAATCGCGCACGTGAGTATGCGTTAGCTCACATCTATTTACTTGTCCTCATTCTGACTTGAGATGTTTCATTAACACCGTATATTTTTCTTCTTCTCTCAGCAATCATGGATACTGTTGAGAATTTCTCCGGTATCCGTGATTGGGTAGAAAAATTGTTGTCTGTTGCTCCTTTATAAGAGAGATCTTGGAGGTACCTCGCTGCGAGGTATGGTTGGCATGTAAAGACCCACGGTAAGTGAAGCTCTTGTTCATGATTTTTTCCTTACTTGAGTCTCTTCTTTCTTTGTCGCTTAACTTTTTCCCTTTCAATAGGGTTCTCTGCTCGTGGGGTGTCTGCTTCATCTATCCCCGAAGATGTATTTGGCTCAGGCCCAAGAAATTATTGTTGGTTCGTCTTCCTCGAAGAGGAAGATTGGTGAGTCTTATTCCGTAGAAGAAGAAGAAGGTGCTTTAGTACACAGGCCACAGAGAAGGTGGGTGGTTTTAGATGATGAGTTTACACCCTCGACCTTACCTTCCGTGTCTGTGGTTGAGCCCTTTATCCTTGAAGATATCTCATATTCCCCCGTTCATAAGTTTGTGGATTGCCTGTTCCATGAAGGTTTTGTCCTTGCTCATGACGATGTCCCTTTGGCTGCTGTCTTTCCTGCTTATTTAAGAGAAGCTGTCTGATCTGCTGCTTTGGCTATTTCGGTTTCTGTTGTTGCTTTGCCCGTAACTTCCTCAACTCTTCAACCCTCTGTGCCTGCTGCTTTTCCTTTGGCTTCTCCAGTTCCTCAACCCTCTGTGCCTGTTGCTGTTTCATCTCTTCCTGCTTCCATGCCTTCCGTTAGGGAAGTAGGGTCTTCCAGCAAAGAGATGCGGCAGATGGTAATAGAGGTTCCAGCTAAGGGGAATCTTTTCAAGAAAATGGTGGGCCCGAAGTGCAGCTCAAGCCTTTGATTGGTCCCACTGAGAAAGCCAAGTTGCCAGCCACAGTGCTCTTACATGGGCCAATGAAGTTGTGAATACCTCTTTGAAGGTATGATGCAGGTTCTCCTCTATTTTCGTACATGAAATTTACCATATCTGATTGGTTTTATTTCTTGTAGATTAATCTTATAGGCATGGATCTCATGAAGAGGATCTCAAATACGGATCAGGAGACAAAAGAGTTGCAGGTATATGCTGAAAATTGGAAAGCACTATACGATAGCCTAAGGATTGACATGGATGCCTTAGAAGAGGAAAGGATTACCTTGAAGCGGAAGATGAGGCTCATGGCGGCAGAACTGGCAGTTGAGAAGGCTTCTTCCAGTCAGACCGATAAATACAAGAGTGTTCTGGAGTCCTCATTTGCTGAGCAGCTGTCCCGGGCCTCAGAGGAGATTGGAGACTTGAAATATTTGTTGGGGCGGAAGGAGGAATACTCAGGCGAGCTCGTGCAATCACTCACTCGGACTCAAGAGGACCTTCGTAAGGCTTTAGATAAAGCTCAAACTCTGGAGGAGTCGATTGTACCGTTAAGGGCTGCCCATGAAACTGTAGAAGCAGAAAAGGACGGATTGAGAGTTGAGCTTCAAGTATGGGAAAGGGATTATGAAGATCTTGAAGAGGTGGCTGATGTTGATGTGAGCTGGGCGTACATGAATTCTCGCCTTGACACATTGACGGAAATGAGTCAAGAGGGTTTCGACCTTAGTGCTGAAATAGCTAAAACTAAGGAAGCCATGGAGAAAGCTCAACAAGGTCATAAACTCTCTTCACCTGATGGTGAGACTCTAGCCACTCGTGCCTCCTAATCCCTAGATGCTCCCGCTCCTTCTGCTAGCAAAGTCAACCCCTCTCTTGAAGAAGTTTAGTTGGTTCATCCCTTTTTTTTCTTTGTCCCAATTGGTGGTTACCCCCAGTTCCATCGGGGGTAAATTTATATTTCTTTAAAGTCCCCAAATGACAACTTAGGGGTACCACAATGTATATAAAAATTCTATACGGATAAGCATAAGTTAATACTTGGTGTTTGCTTAGTCATTTTAATATATTAATGCTAGTATGACTTTTGTTGAGATTTTGTTTCTCTCTTTAAGTCTTTTGCATGCTTCATTTTTCGAGGTTTTAGTTTTACCTCTGAGTTTTGCATATAGAATCCTTTAGATTACTCGTACCTTTTTCGTAATAGGCACGGTGTCATATTAAATGTGTGCCTTTTTGTAGTAGGCATAATTTATGGAAGAGGGCCCTTTATAATTGGCATGAAGAAGACGTCTCAACTTCATGATAATGCAATAGAGTGATAGAAATTTTACACATGTTTAAGAGTATTTCCAAGGAAAGTTTTTTGTTTCAACTTCCATGACATTTTACATGTGTTTGATTATCGTCTAAAACTCATGTTGCAACTGTTTTTGTTTAACAAATTTGATATACTCTTGTATTTCGTAACTGTTTTTCGTAGGTAACATTTTTTCGATATTAATACAATGGAACAACTGTTTTTTACTAGTAACGGTTTTTATAAAGATTGAAGTTTTTACCCGCAACTGTTTTCATTGGAAATAGTTTTCTAATAAGTACGAGGGAAATGTTTTCTTATTCATAACTGTTTTTATTTGATAATAGTTTTTTGAACAAACACAAGGATTTAGATCTTTCATCCATAACTGTTTTATTTGATAACAGTTTTTTGAGTGAATACACCGATGATGATCTTTTACCCCTAACTGTTTTTGTTACAACAACTTTGAATAAGTATAAAGATGTACATTTATTTCTCGTGACTAATATTTTGTCTTTCAACCTGAACATGTTCGAAGGTTTTTGCTTTTTGCATTAGGCTTTGTATTTGGATGACTCTTTTGATTTCTTTCGATTTGCTCGTATCACTTGTCTTGTTGGGTAGATGGGTCTTCAGGCTCGAGCTTTTGATTTTATGATAGTCTTCTTTGCTTCGTCTTAGCCTTCCATACTGTATAGTCCCCTAAGCATTTGAGCTTTGAAGAATGAAATCTCGAGCACTTGATTATTCCTTCATTGTGGTCCTTTTCCTGAAAAGGAAAAACATTCCGAACTCGAAGGTATACAGTTTTTTAGATGATGACTGATTAACCCTTTTAAAACGTCCATCAGAAAGTGTAACCCTAGACCGGGAATTGTGTTATTTCCTCGCGTCATTGCAGGTCTAATATCATCATCTGGTGAAGGGTTAGCTTTATGCCTATCATCTAAAAAAGTTAGTAAATTTTTTAAATTTTCAAAAAAAAATCGAACGTGCGATACCTAACGGGGGGTATTATTTTCCTTAGAAGTAATACTTCTTTAGGTGGATGGCGTTCCAGCTTGTTGGTAGAACTCTTCCGTCCACAGCTTCCAACTCATAGGCGCCTTTCCCAGCTATGCCTCGAATTTTGTAAAGTCCTTCCCAGTTTGGATTTAGCTTTCCTGTGCCTGCTTCTTTCGTTGATTGAAAAAAAAATTTGAGAATGAAGTCCTCAATCTTGAAGTAACTGATATGAGTTTTACGGTTTTAATAACGCTCTATGATATATTTTTGAGTTGCCATCCGTATCAGTGCTGCTTCTCTCTGTGGTTCGAGTAAGTCCAGATTGGTTCTCAATTCGTCGTCGTTTTCTCTCTCCATGGCTGTTGAGAACCTTGTTGTAACGACCTGGCCGGTCGTTCTGAGAGTTTAGATCGTTTCCCCCTTTTCTGTTTCATTTTATGTGGTTCAGCTTCATTTACGTGTGTTGGGTCGGTTGGTTCGGGTTCAGAGTGGTCATGGTGAGAATTGAGGCATTTAGTCTCTCAAGGTAGCCTAATAGTTGACTTATTGGTGAACGACCTCAGAATGCGGATTTTATGGCTCGAATGGTTTCCTTAGGTGATTTGGGACTTAGGAGTGTGTTCGGAATGGAGTTTATATGTCCGGTGCAGAATTAGGCTTGAATTGGTGAAAGTTAGTTTTGGCGATTTCCTGTCGGTAGTGGAAAATAAGCTATTGGGGTTGGAATGGGATTCCGGAAGTTGGGACAGGTCCGTAATGTCATTTTGGATATGTGTGCAAAATTTCAGGTCAATCGGAGGTGTTTTAGTTGGTTTCGGCGCCGTTGGCGAAATTTAGAAGTTTCAAAGTTCATAAGTTTGAATTTGATGTAATTTTGGTGTTTTCATGTTATTTTTGGTGTTTCGAAGGCTCGACTAAGTTTGAATAATGCTATTGGGTGTGTTGGTATGTTTGGTTGGGGCCCCGGGGGCTCGAGGTTGATTTCGGATGGTTGGCGGAGTTTTGAACTTGGAAAATTTGCAACAAATGGCTGCTGGTGTAAGTTTCTGGTGTTGGACGCACCTGCGGATGGGTAGCCTCAGCTGCGAAAGTCAACGCACAGGTGCGAAGGGAGTCTAGGCAGGAGGAGTCTGCAGGTGCGAAGGGATGGCCGCATTTGTGAAGCAGCAGGTAGGGAGAAGGGGTCGCAGGTGCGAGAATTTGGTCCGATAGTGGGATTGCGCAGGTGCGCACCTGGGACCGCAAGTGCAAGTCCGCAGGTGCGAAATTGCTGGGTAGAACAGTATAAAAGAAGCATCCGTGAAATTTTATTCATTTCACCATTGTTGCATGCGATTGGAGCTCAATTGATGGAAATTTGGAGAGAGAATTCGTGGGCCGTCAGTGGAGGTAAGTTCCCGGGTTATTAAAGTCGTTTCCATGCTATTTTGTTTGGATTAGGCTTGTAAATTGAAGGATTTAAGTAAGAAAAAGTTGGTAAAATGGGAGGAAAGATGTGGGAATTTCTTTTGGAAATTTAGGCAATTGTGGTCCAACTTTGATGTTCTTGGCATGTACGGACTCGTGGGAGGATAAGGGTTCTTGTGATGTAAATTTTATCGAATTTCCAGATGTGGGCCTGGGGCTCGATTTTGGCCGAATTTTGAGTTTCTTGTATAATTTGATAGTTTTCGATTGGGTTGTGTTCCTTTGGTATATATTAATGATGTTAAACTGGTTTTGTCTGGATTCGGAGCAATCGGGAGCAAATTCGAGGGGCAAGAGCATAGCGGACTAGTATTGTGGCTCAATAGAGGCAAGTAATGGTTATAAATCTTGTCCTGAGGGTATGAAACCCCGGACATCATATTTCTCACTGATTTTAGAATGGCGCACATGTTGGATGATGAGTATGTGGTGCACACTGATTTCTGGATTGGACTTGGTCCTCTCAGCGGCAACTATTGAGTTGCGTATTTTACTCTAAATTATATGTTAAATTGTGTTCTAAAGATTTCTGAAATATTTGGGCTATAAGCCATATTTGGGGCCTCGTGCCGACTTGTTTATACCCCTTGGGGGATTTTTACTGCTATTTTTCTCACTGATTATTGATGATTTCACTCAGTCACATTGTGCTTACTGTTTTCGAAACTCAGCCTGATTTACACTACTTTGAGATTTAAAATGATGTTATGGGTCGAGTACCCCATTTTACTGATACGCCCGAGGGGATTTTGAGAGGTTCTTACTGAGTGAGGCTGAGGACCTGATTTGTGAGGATATGATACGCCACGAGGTGGCTTGATATTAGCGCTTGGGCTGAAGGAGCCCCTCCAGAGTCTGCACACACACCCAGTGAGCGCACCGAGTGCCGAGTGACGAGTGATTGGGAGGCATGAGTGACTGTGAGGTATGCCTGAGGGGCTGATTATGAGTGNGTTTTAAGGAATGATGATTTCATATATCTATGTTTATACTGTTGGAAAGTAAGGTTGTGCATATTGTGAATTGATGACATTGATTTATGTGTTTCTTGTTGCTCAGACCTGATTTATTTTCATTACTACTGAGTTGGTGTACTCACATTACTTCACGCACCTTGTGTGCAGATCCAGGTGTTAAGGCAGGGTGATCTGTCTATCTGTTCCAGAGATTCTCAGAGGTTTGCAAGGTAGTTTCATGCGTCCGCATTCCTGCTCCCTCTCCTGCTTACTATTATAGAATTTATTTTCGTTTGAGTTGTATATTTTATGTAGATGCTCATGACCAGTGACTCCGGGTTCTCGGGGGGTTGTATTTAATATTCAGTATAACTATTTTATAAATGTTTAAAGGAAACCTTTACGGGTAATCAGTATAGTAAAGATGTAAATGGAAGTTTATTATGATTTGAGTGTAGTTTTGGCTAGCCTAGTTCCACGATAGGCGCCATCACAACTGGCTTAGATTTGGGGTCATGATAGTTTGGAATCAGAGCGCTAGGTTACATAGGAATCACCGGTCATGAGCAGGTTTAGTAGAGTCTTGCGGATCGGTACGGAGACGTCTGTACTTATCTTCGGGAGGCTGCGGAACCCTTAGGAAAATCTCACATTCTTAAATTCTTGTTGTGCGAATCCATTGTATCCAGCCAAGAGCGTAACTCTTGAATTCCTTCCATGTATTCGAACGCGCACGAGAGCGCTTGGTATCAGCTGTGCATCGACGGCTTGTGGCTTCCATGGATGAGATGTGATTTTGGCATGTTGGTAATGGGCCAGTCTAGAGGACTTGAGGCCAAATTCATTCTGTGGCTTGATTGCTGAGATTTTCGTTGTATGGGCACATGTATTTGGGGACTTATATGTCCGTTTGTTCTTTTATTGATGAGAATTGGTGACTAGATGCCTATGTGGTGGGTGTGATTTGATGGTTAGATGTGTTCAGACTGTGATTTGTGACAAAAAGGGTTGGCTGGAAATGCGATAATATTTATCGAGTGTTTGATTTCTGTCTCGATTTGGTATATGGACTTGAGTTGTGAGTATGTTGGAAGACCTCTCATGTTGTGTAGTTGTGGAGTGAAACGAATTTTTCTGTTGGGTTATGAGTTCCTGGTGATGTCTTTTGAGCTGATCATTTGCCCCAGTAACGTTCATGTATTTGATTAACGGTGTATTTTATCCGTATTAGCACTCACTTGATATTGTATTCATTGATGGTGTCCTGGCATATTCGCGTACCCAGGAGTAGCATACTCAGTATCTGAGGATGGCATAATAAGGATTCAGGGAGGAAAGGCTCTATGCCAATTCTCCGAGTGTGACTTTTGGCTCGGTTCAGTAGCATTCTTGGGACACGTGGTGTCCAGTAAAGGTATCCATGTGGTCAGACATGTGTGGGTAGAGCTTCCAGAAGCTCGAGATTTCTGTGACCACCGCTCCAGTGTTAGTTCTGCCATCAGCTTCAGGTTTTTACCGCGTATTGTGATGCCTCGAGGGTAGGCGTTGTTTGTGTCTAGATGCAGGAAGGTGTAGTGATTGGGTGATAGTTATGGTCTTCAGAAGTGTATGGAGAGATATTATATTTGAGGCTAGCGGGCAGGGGTATCTCCTGCGGGTTGTCCTAGGATGTGTGGTCCCTATGTAGTTCTGTAATAAGTTCTCTTCTACCAGTAAAATAATATATGTTGTAATTGGAGTTTAGATCGCTTTTGGAAGTTGGCGTGACTATTGCAATGATGAATGCGAGATTTGCAGATGACTTGAGTTGTTAGACGGATAGTTTTATTATGGGCATTGTGTATTATTGTTTGTCTCGATCGTTGACTTCGAGCCAAGTGGGGGAGTTTGTTCATGATAAGTTGATTGCGCGACTATGTGTGGTATCGATTTCAGTTCGAGGTATACTAGTAAATCAGCTGTGACCTATAGGCGTGCGCTGGCTCTGATACCACAGTAAGATGAACAAAGCAAGGGACTCCAAGAAAACAAACTATATCATAGATACGAAAGTTTTCCTACAAAAGGGTTGGCTATTTCCAAGCTACACTAACAGTTACTTTGCTTGTAGTAGCAAAAGTTTTCCTACCAAAGGGGCTGGCTTCAACAACCCATAGGGGACGGCTTGCCAAGCTACACAACTCAGAAAAATTTTGTACTATAATCAACCCAACTGTTAAAACTTAGAAAACATTCATACTACAACAAGCTAACTTTCTTAGAGTATCCTTACTCTATTTTCATACATGGACCGGCCTTCCATCCATTCGAAAGAAAGAACAAGAAGGAAATTTAGAAGGAACTCATATGTAGTATATCACGAAGATTTATAAAGGTTACAAGATGATCTTACAACTACTACAAGACCTCCTTTATATAGGACTCGGAGGTTATTACAAGACAAACTTACATTAAAATAAACCTATATTTAATGGCAAACCTATCTACAAGTGGACCCCTTTTTACATGTGAAGGACCTTTAGGCAAAGCCACTAAAAACTGCTAAAAACATGTGAAACGGGTGAAATACACATGGTTTAGCATGTGAAAGTTTGTGGGAACATGTGAAAGCATGTGAAAATAGTGTGTTGCATGTGACAGGGCATGTGGAGGCATGTGGAAGTATGTGAAAGTGGGACCCAGATGGTTTAGAAGGACGTGGAATTTTGTCTTGGCATGGGTAGATGATTTTTTAGGGTTTTTTGGTAGGTAATGTGGGATTATGGTGAGATTAACAAGGATGATTATCTTCCATTGATTTTCTTGGTTTGTCTTCTAGGCATCTTTTCATAGATCTTGTGTAGTAATGCCTGGAACTCGACGGTTCTTCTTCTCTATGTTCCTTCTCTTTTGGATTGAGGGATGTGATCAGCAACCTTAATCTGGAGATGTCATGAGTGATTTTTTCTCGGATGATTTCATACGGAGTTTGATATAACTTTGTTGCTTCTCAAACTTTTTCCTAGTGAGGATGAGTACTGGTATAATTCTAGCTTGCCCAATCTTTTGGCCATATTTCTCTCGGGATGCACCTATTTTGCTGGAAGATAATTCCTTGTGATTCTCTATATTCTTCTTCCATGGATAAAATGGACGCGGGAAATTTCCACCAGAATGACGACTCTACTTGTGCCTGGACTTTTCCGTTAATAATCTTCACTGTCCTGTGAAAAATGAATACCTTTGTATTGTAGGAACCATTGAAACATTTTATCCAATATCTTCTAGGCTTGAACCATAATAGAAACACTTTAAGATTTGGTTCAATGTTGTCAAAATCTTTGAAGACATTGCACTTGAATTCCATGAAAATGTAGTGTTGATGGCATAGGTACCAGAAAAACCATAATAATTCTTGTGGAAAATTCTTCGCTTGAGCTATGAATATATGGCAGAAAGGATATTATGGATTGACCCTATATGGCTTGAGAATTGATCCTCCATGTTGCCGAAAAACTTGAAGCTCATAATAAGTCCTTCTTTCCATAATAATTGACGGATCAAAGGGATCCATG